>CM020506.1:17205000-17217500 GCA_009823395.1 Thamnaconus septentrionalis
CTTGTAAGGGAGCCTCAAACCAGAGCGGTTTTTAGAGCCCACCGGATGTTAGTATCAGTCTTTTAAATGGTAGCGCCTGTTTTTAATGATCCACATCACCGACAGCGCATAACGCATATTTCTATAGCCTGCGCAGCCTTGCCGCGAGGTTGACCTTAGAGAGACCTCCGTAAAATACAAATACTGTCGTTTCTTTTTTTTACTTTGAAGGCGCAAAAAGGAACCGCGCGCCCCCGTCACGCCCGCCTTGATCGCGTGCGGCCGCTAAAGTGGGAGAGAGAAAAAGGAGCAAATGTGCGCGGTGGCGGCGGCAGCGGAGAGGGAGGGAAGACGAGCGAGTGCGCAAATAGGCATCCTGGCACATCAGCGGCAGCGGCGGCAGCAGCAGCAGCGGCAGCAGCGGCGGCAGCGGCAGAGCATCTTCCTGATCCTCATCCTCAGCTGCCAGCCTCCACTGAGACCCCAGCGCCTCCACTGCCCAAGTGTCCTGAAGCCTCCGGCAACCATCAGCCTCCCGCCACACTTTTCTTCTTCATATTATTAACAATATTCCACCTCCTTCCGCCTCTAAATTCACATTTCGGAGCTCGGCTGTTCTCCGCGGCGAGAGATACACTGTCCTTCCGGCCCCTGCCTCTTGTTTTTTTTTTTTTTTTTTTTTTTTTTTTTTATATTTCAAACCCCCACAGTTTCTTGAATATTTGATGGAAAATGGCGATCTGCGCGCAGCCGTGTGGCGTTTTCTGCCTCTTCGCCATCCAAACTGTACTCATCGTGTGCGTCTCCACGCCGACGGACGGGACCCCACTCTTCCCGCAGCACTACACGTAAGTACCCCCGCGCCGTTTCCGGTGGGCTGACGGCTCGGATGGGTGACAGTAGGTGGGTGGGTGGGTTGGGGGTTGGAGGGGGTGCAGATTGAGGACAGGTGGCCACCGTCCACCGGCGCGCGGTCTGTCCCCCACCATTGATGCTGCCCGACGCTGATGCGGTGCTGTGGTGGTGTGTGTGATGTGATGAATCTTGCGCGTTTATTCCAAGCGGTGACATTTCATATAGTCTTGTGTAACGTGTCCGGCATGGTGGTGGTGGTGGTGGGGGACGAGCCTGCTGCTAGACCACGGAGGCGTTCGTGCCAAATAAAGCAGCAGTATAATAATAATAATAATAATAATAATAATAATAATAATAATAATAATCATAATGACGCTTCGCTGGCACGGCTGGAATTAAAAGTAATCAGTATTAATTATAGTCGATGCGGCTGTTTGAGCTGAAACGCCACCTTGTTTACGCGTGATGGACACACGCGGAGCAGCAGAGCGCGGGTCCGGCAGTAGGACACGCTGAGTGTGCGACCATGAGGCACCAGTAAATATGCACATATGTTATTGTTATATGTTATATATTTTTTCCAGCCAAAGTTACTCCGCAACTTCTCGCGGACATTCAGCAACAGATTGGCCCGCCTGTTTGGGGGGAAAAGCTCGTCCCAAATATTGTGCCGCCAGCAGAGCATCCAGCCGCGGTGGGCTTTTCTTCCAACAGTTGCCCAAGAAAACAGAGAAGGGAAACTCAACTCTTGCTCTCACTTCGGCTCAGAAGCAGCTGTTGCTTCTTCGGCGTCACCCCGAAAAACAGAGCAGAACTGGGGGACAAGTTTCCTTCGCCGGCGCGTTTTCACGCGATCCCACGTGATGACGTGACGACGGTGGTGATGAGGCGTTAGTTCGTCGCTCTCCCGTCAGGGGCGGTCACCAGGTTCACGGAGAGAGACAAGCATCTAAATGACCCACCTGCCCCCGCCCACGCCCCTCGGTTTATCGCCCCGGGCCTTTTGTTTGTCCACTGGTTTGTTTTGCTGCTGATAACCTAGGTGACTTTCACAGTAAAATCACTGTTTTCACCGTTTGGCTCGTAACGAAAATTAGCTGCATCGGTACAACAACTGTCAGTCGGGTTGACGGTCGTTTGTCACGTGGTTGAACATAATCATATTTGTAACAAGATGCACATGGACATGCAAGTGCTAAACTACTTAATTTGAACACAATGGTTTTGGGCCTGAGTCGTTTTTTTGTTGTTGTTGTTCTTGTTGTTTGTCATTAGGCTTTGCCTTTTCGTAATCGTGCCTACTATTAGCGCAACGAGACAGTTTTGTAATTATCTTTTATTTTGGAGGATAATGAGCTCATTTAGGCTGATAAAAATAAGACGAACCAAAAACCGGGGCTCTATATTTGACAGCCAATCACCTCCTGAGGTTTGGAATTTGGGTTTTGTGTCACCTTCATCAGGGGGGTTATCTGCCAGGAATTGGCATTAACCTAATTAGAGTGTATAGGGAGCTGCTTTTGTATTACACAGGCGCGTGCGTGTGTGTGCAGGCGCGCGCGCACACACACACACACACATCAAGACAAGACAGCATGATTGGGCGAAATGTTGCTTGTTTTTAAAGACTTGTGGTGCGCATGTGTGTGTGTTCAGGGGTGAAATAATACTATTTCCATATTTATAAATGACATTTTTAGATAACTGATGACAAAATGGGCAGGTAAACAATCATCTCACACAGCGTGAAAAAAAAAAGAGAAAATGCCATCACTCCTCTCTGGAGCAATTTTCTAACAATTCCACGCTCTCTGCTATGAAAATAGTCCACCTTCTGGCCCCAGAGACATTTCCAGCATCTCTCTTAGGCCAACGGAGCCGCAGAAGGGCCGCGGCGATGACGTGCGGCCGTCCGCCCATGCTCATTTCAGCACATTCTCTTGCTTTTATTTAGCATTACATAAATAGTAAAACACCAGCAAAGTAAACAGAAGACCGGACACAGGTGTACATTAGCTCCGTCTCTAAATTCCATCCTATGAGCTTGATGTGATTCTGATGCGGCGGCGCAGTTTGTCCACATTAAGGCACCGGGGCGGGGGCACCAGTCACCGCGTCACGGGTGTCGCCGCGCATGTGGAAGCGTCTCACTGACTCCTTCATGGTGCATTCCGATCAATGAGAATTCGGCCGGTAATTGAGTGCACCAGGTGGGAGGAGTGATGAGGCCGGTGAGCGCAGGTGTGCCGTGCCGTTGGAACACATGCGTGTATTCCCGAGTGCTTTTGGATGTTATTCGGTTGCAGTTTTTCTGTTTTTTTTTTTTTTTGTTTTGTTTTGTGGAATTAAACGCTTGAGGCGTGTTTTGTATGTCAGTGTACTTTGTCCCCAACGATTCATCTGTTTTACCGTCATGGTTGCTTGGAAGGCCACCAGACCCTTCTTCTGTAGAGCCTCTGCTTCTCAGTACAGTGGACAGGACTTTTCCTGGGACCAGACTTTAACAGAGTCTCATTAACTGTCAAAAAAAAAAATCCAATCAGAAATCTTGAATGAGCTTATAATAATCTGTTTGCTTTTGAAGGCCTTCGAAATGATAACTGCACTTTTTGTCAAATAGGAAAAAAAAAAGACAATTTTCTCGTCTATTGATTATCCTTGAAAAGGGATGTAAACAACAACAAAAACAACAACATTAGGCCAGCAGTTATGTTCCTTTCAGGCACGAGGCTTTCAGAGGCTGTTTCACAAATGTATGAGGTACGATCGTGTGGTTGGCACAAAGGGAAAATATAAAATAAAACTGAACTGAATAAAACAAATCTTCCGTCCCTGTATCTGCTCTGAATTTCAAAACTGACGCATCTCCTGGAAAATGCTCTTCCGCGGGATTAAATGTTGCATGATTTCAATTTATTCTCCTGCCATGACGCTCAACATCTTCCCGGGGCCGCACGTACGACGCAGCGCCGTGCGGCTGCGCGTCGGAGGGAGCCGCGCGCATTTCCTGTCCGTGCGTGTCTGCGTAGGATGCCGACTAATGAAGTTGCGTAAGAAGTCTGCCTGGCTCGGGGCGGAGGTATTGTCCCTCACTGTTAGTATCACTGCGTCCCGCTCGCCTCTGCTCCCACTGTAAGCTTGTTTTCATTTCACATCGAGGTGACCTTTTCATAGCCAGCCACCTCTCCCTAGTGGTCCTGCTCGGCACGGCCCTGCCTGTCGCAGGCCCACCCTTCATCTCGTCCCTGCGAACGCCTGCTCCAGCTCCAGCTCCAGCTCCAGCTCCAGCTCCAGCTCCAGCGATCGACAGCGAGCGCCGCGTCTGCCCGACACATTAGCGCAATTTTAATAAATCTGTCTCCCCCTCTTGTCTTCTGAGCCAATCTGACATTTAAAGATGACATTTGCTTCCCTCATGGTGTTAGAAGACAAACGAGCCAATGTTGTGCTGCGCTCTTGATGCCGGTGATTAGCTATCTGCCAAAGTAAAAAGGGTGCCGCCGAGAGAGTGGCTGGCTTTCAAAGCTCGCAGTATAATTGTGGAAAGTATTTAAAAAAAAAATCCTAATGAAGTCTGCGGATTCCTGTCGGCGGCTTGTGTATACAATTTTATACAGGAGGGCCGGCCTGGGCTCCCCGCCGCCTCGAATCTATCCGGCGAAAAATCTTGATCCATTAAGTCATTTGTTGCATGCCGGGATGTATGTGGAGCTCCGAGTTTCCGAGCCGTTTGATCTCTTAATTCCACACTTGGCTCGCGTCTAGCAGGAGATCAGCTTCCTGCTTAGGGTGCATTCCTGTCAGACCTGAGTAGTCGAGCCGCAGATCCTGGACCAGACAAGGCGGGTGAGGGGGGTGGTGGTGGGGGTGTGTGTGTGTGTGGGGGGGGTGTATATGCAAGATATGGTGGTGGGGGGTGGGTGGGGAGCGCTGCTGATGACTAATCCCGGCATTAGTGGAGAGGAGGGCAGGGATGCTGGCAGATAGTGGTCCCGATATAGAGTGAGCCAGTCTGACAGCGGGCAGAGAGAGAAAGACAAACTCTCTCTCTCTCTCTCTCTCTCTCTCTCTCTCTCTCTCTCTCTGGAGGAAGCAGTGAACCCGCGATGACACGTTCAGACGATAATGTCGAGCCATGTCCATTAAACACGCCTAATTTTTTGCTGCTTGTCCGCCCCCCCCGCCTCTTTCTCTCCCCCCCCCCCTTTCATCGCCTCCCTTCAGAATGATTCACTGGGCCGGCCGCATCGAGAAGGAGCTGGAAAAGGTTCTGCAGCACGTCACCGGCACTCAGCAGATGAGATCGGTAAGTTGACGTCACGTGGACACGTGACGTGCCTCATTTCCCTGCATTATTAATGGGGGGGGGCAGATGGTGCTGGGACGAGGCCGAGCGCGCGCAGGCCGAGTGCCGAGGTGCCTGCGCTTGTTAGGAGTGGCTGTGTGTGTGTGCGCTGCTGGGTCATTTGAATGTTGTTGTTTTCACTCCTACTTCTGAGGAAATGTGGAGAAGTGAAGAAACGTCTGGACTGTTGGGGAATAAATGCATTGAAATGCATTGAAATACACTAAGAAATATGCTAAGACATGAAGAGAATGACTCGTTTTCTTGCTTAAAAGCTTTCTGGGGAGTCGTCTCATGCATCCACCTTGTTTTAAAGAAAGAAAAACCTACGCTGTGACACAAACTAAGTCCTTTACAAAGGACGCTTATATAGATGTAGCTAATCATGACTCTCCGTAGTGGTAATCTTTGCCATTGGTCACTTCTACTTCCTGGTTGGAGTTTGGAGTCAAAGCCTCTGGCATAGAGTGGCCAACTGTTCCTTAAAAGACAGAATTGTCCCCTATTTGACTCGATACGGGACGTGGTTGTTCCGAACTGCAGAGTTGTCTTGAACGTAACTTTATTTTCGATGCAAACTCACGTTATTTCTATTGTCTGTTGGTAACAAAGTTGTTCAAACTATGTGAACCATATGCTGTTTTTGAAACCCTATTTTAAGTTATGATTTCCCACTACTGGCGAGCCACTGACCTATGAAGGTCATGACCCCTTGGCACTTGCAGGAGGCCTCCTTTATTTTTCTGAATGAAAGTGGGCAACACTGCTCTGAAAACACTCTGTTTGGGAGGTTGGCAAGACGGATGATGAACATATTTCCCGGTGCTGCTTCCTGGGGCGCTCGTCGTCGTGCACGTGCGAGGCTGCCGCGTTTGCACGTGCACGTCGCGTGCAGGACCAGATGGTTGGGCAGGGTGTGATTGACACCTGGTGGTGGCGTCGGCAGTGCGCTCGCGGGCTCGCGGGCTCGCGGGCCCTTGTAATGCACCCTGAGATAGATGCTTTATTATTGCTGTATGGGCGAGTGTGATTCATCCAGCTGGCGCGGCGCCCGTGGCAGCCCTAATGATGGCGGGGATGGCGGCGGGCGCGATGGCTGTCGGTGCGGCGGCGACATAGATGGATGGATGAGGAGAAGGAGGAGGAAGAGGAGGAGGAGGATGAGGAAGAGGCAGCCATTTGGAGGGGATTGTGCCAGTTTAAAGGTCAATGGCCATCAGTGAATATCAGGCGGACACTCGGCCTGTGTGGGGGGGGTTGAGTTTTCTTTTGTTCTTTTTTTTTTTTTTCCAAGCGCTCGTCTTGTGCGAACGGAAGCGGGGCTTCTTAACTTCTTCTAATCTCCCCCCTTTTTTGCAGCGCGTGCGTCAAGCAGAGCAGAGCTGGAAGCGAGTCAAACTCTAAAATAGTCTTTCACGTGGTTTCAAGGTGAATGCGATTCGGAAATGTCATTATCTCGCAGACTGTGAAAAGTCTTTAAACTCTTTAAATGAGAGAGCGTCACAAGTGCGGAGCTGATGGATGATTGAAGTGAGACTAATGAGGAGACGCTGCTTTACTTACTTCACTTCTCTCCAATGTGTGCTTTTTTCTTTTTTCCGTTCATTGTTTTTGTCATAAATCTGCCCCCTGCGGAAAATGCTGCTAAGCTACAAATAATGTATAAATGAGGCTTTTTTTGTGTGTGTGTGTTTGCCAGTCCACAAAAGGGCAAAGTGTTTCAGGCCACTCATTTGTTTCTGGTTCCATTTGCTCAAGACGAGTGGTTGAGAACAAAAAGAACAAAAGAAAACTCAACCCCTCATATATGAGTGGACTTGAAACCACTTTACTGAAACCATGCTTTCTGTAAAAACAGTTTATACGGCAAGAAGTCATATATAAATATATCCTTTTACTCAGTCAACAGTACTGTCACTTCTATCACTACTACTGTTACCATTGACTATACGCAACAAAAAGTGAGCATCTCAAAGATTTTTACCTGTTACTAAACCTTGAACATGTTGTCTGACATGTAAAGACCCATTTTGAGAAATATCCATATACAGTGGTGGATTAATTTCATGGACAACCAATGCATTTGTGATACACTGCATTACGAATCACTCTTAAGTTTCCTAGTGCAATTCATTTTAGTGTAGTCACCACCCTGTACTGGCCTGTCCAGGTCCAACCTGGATGTTACAGCAAGATAATTTCCTTTGTCAAACATCCAGGGCGAGTTGAGAATTTAGCCAAATAATAGCAAACAAGCAAAAAACAATTTGCATTTGTTTGTGTCTTGCCCGATGCAGCCACACCGTTTGAAACAATCCAAAAAAAGATTTTCTTGAAATATGGAATGATCATTTTTGGGATTGTTTGAAATTTGCGCCTTCCCCCTTCATCCCAGTTGCGACCTTCACTGATTGGCCAAACGTCCCTGTGCACAAGTGCTCCGAGGGCTGTGATGTACAGCGACCTGCTCTCTGCTTGTTCAAGTTTTCTGCCGATTCCAAATAATTCCGTCCTGTCCCACTCACATCCAGTGCGGGCTTCCCCCTCAGACTGTGAGCTCGCACGCGTGCACGTGCGCGAGCGCGCTGGCCTGACCGTGTGCATATGGCGGGCGCGGCGGAACATTTATCACGGCCCCAAACAGGAGTCGTCACAGGGTGTGCTAAATGGCCCAGCATGCCTTGAAAAGCCATTTTCTAAATGGATGCCTCTCTCCGTACGTGCGTCTGATAGAAATCTTCCCAGGGCTATGCCGGCTGGTAACAAGATTGCCTCCCCGCGCGCCCACTTTCCCTGCGTGCGCAGTTTATTCTCGCAGAGAAAATAGAAATGTAAAGTGCGTTCAAATTGTTTTTAAGTTTTGGCCGTACATGGGGTGAGGCGAGAGAGTGAGCTGAATGTAATTTCCTCCCCTCCACCGCTGAAAGTTCCAGACGGCGGTGGTCGAAAAAAAAAAAAGAAAAGTTCGCAGGTCAGGAAAGAACGGATCAAAACGGAACGTGAAGCAGTTTTCCTCGTTGGGTGGGGATGCACGTGATCGTTTTGCGTCAAATCTTGAAATAAGAGTTGATGCAAATTATTCTCCTGGCTTTGTCTGCGCTAAAACAAAACGCAACGTCCCTCATCTTTTTGTTCACGGCAGAGCGTGAACAGCGGCGAGGATGACGACGGGTATTTGGCCAGGAAATGTGTGCGTAGTTAAGCGGGAATGTAAATACGGGGATGAGGGTTTTTTTTTTTTTTTTTTTCAAAGATTAGCTGTCGTGCAAAGATTTGTTGCGGCGGCTCAATTTCTGTTGTGTTTGCGCTGGAAATTGATAGAGGGCAGTTTTACAACCCGTCAGCGGCCGCTGCGAGTCGTCGGAGAACACAGGTCATGCGGGGGGGGGGGGGGTTTGAGTAAATTCTTGCGTGATGATTGTGACGGCTGTGTTTGGATTTCAGCGTCAGTCTGGCAACAGACTAAAGCAAGGATGACAGCTAATTTCAGCTGCTGTTTAAAGTCTCCGTCCTCTTCATTATTCCACTGTAGCTGCTGCTGTGTTTTGTCATGTTTCCATTGGCTTTGACTCCAGCCTGAAATGAGCACGCACATTTGACCAGGGCTGCTGCAAGCGCTGAATTATTAGCTTACGATCATTAGCAGACGTGTACAAAAAACTGTCTGTTTGCATTTTTGAGCACTCTGCCTGTTCCTGATCATTAAGTTCAGAACACATTAAAACCGGCTACATGTCGTTGTAGCAGTACAACTTGAAGCTCAAGAAATGTTGCAGCGCATGATGTTCTTTCGCCGCTGCCCAATGTTTCGGTCCAGTTGCTGCGCAGGAGGCTCAAGCTTCACAGACAGCGGTGCTGTTCAGCAAACGCTGGAACTCCCCGACATTCATTTTTGTGAGAAGATTCTAATCAGCATGAATAATTCAGTGCAGTACACATGACTGCTGCTGCTGCTGCTGCTGCTGCTGCTGCTGCTGCTGCTGAGGCCCAGGGTTCAGGCCGGGTCTACTGTGCCACTGTGAGGCGCCCCCGCCCGCACCCTCCCTCCACTGTTGCTGCTCTTGATTACTGGGAACCTGAGAGCAGCGCCAGGCCTGATCAGACAGCCTGGGCCTTGAGAGAGAAAAGCACGGAGACGGCCGAAGCGCGTGGGAGTCGTCCCCCCGTTCTCCTTTCTTTTTCCTGTTTTGAGCAGAGATTGCGAAAAGGCCCCGTGTCATTTGCATGTTTAGATCTTTGTTTTTTCCGCTTCTCACAGTTATTATCCGAAATAAACAAACAGAAATTTAAAACGCAGCCTCCTCAGAGTCGTCAATGTGCCTTTTTCATGTCGAGAAATTCAAACAGTTCAGCAGTAGAGGCGCGTTGTTGTGTTGGAAAGCTTTGACGGATGAACATGTTCACCGTACTGGACCTTTACATTTGAAATAATAACAAAACAGGAGTCTTTCTTTGCCCGCAGCAGGGCTGACCACATGCTGGCTGCAGGTTTATCTCAGTGCAGCACAGACGTTTTTGCCCTCAGACCCGAATCCTCCTCGCGTCTGCCGCCGCCTCCGCCGCTGCCTCTGGTTCTATTTGATGTGTGCAGGTGTGTTTTCATGACCGGAGGAGGTGTCGGGGGGGAGGAGGGAGGAGGGAGGGGGAAGGGGAGGGCGTACGCAGGCTGAACACAAATGCGCCTCCAAAACTTCCTCCCTCGCCTCCCCACAGAGGAGGAGGTGGCTGGCTGGCTGGCTGGTGGGCGGCAGCGTCCCTCCACCACCACATATCTCTACAAAGTGCACCGCTGGATTTTTCCCACTCGCGCTGACTACAGAGATTCCCAGTAATCTGGGCCAAATGCCACCCGGCGTCAGCCCCCCCCCCCGCCTGCCTCCTGCCTCGGCTGATGTCAGCTGCAGCCTCCCAGCGTGCGGCTCCATCAGTGGACATCAGCTGATGGTGCTGATGATGATGTGAAAGGCAGATCAGCGCCGCTTTTACAGTTTACGGGAAGGCTGGGAAAGCCCCGCCCACCTCCTTCTCCACTGCTAGCACAGTGGTTTTCATAGAGCGGGGGCGTCAAACTCAAACACACCGTGGGCCAAAATTTCAAACTTGGACCAAGTGAAAAAAATCTTACCACAGATGTAACAGTGACCCTTTAATATGGACCCAAACAAGTTTTGCTTCAACACTGAATATGGAACAAGTGATGCTGAACGCTATACAATAAATAACTTCATATTGCACACATACAAAATCGTATTTCCAATTTAAAAACCCAAAATAAAATCGTATGCCTTTTTGTATTTGCAGCCTTCTGACTTAAACTTCAACAGTAACCTTTTTTCCACTATAGCTAACAATACATTTAAAAATAGAATAGCAATAATACACCAATTAACTAGTAATAATATCCCTTTCATGAACGTGCAACCATTCAAGCTAATGCCTTGGAGTGGCTAGAAAAAGTGCACAAAGAAAACGTTACTTATAGTCTGTCAGAATACCAGCAGAGCATTCTGGGATTTGTAGTACTAGCGGTACATGCGCTGTATAATACCAGCGGGCCAGCTTTTTGTAGTCATTTAATATTGCGGGCCAAATTTGGTCCGCGGGCCAGAGTTTGACACCTATGTCATATGGGGAAGGGTGGGGACACCTCCTCCACCTCATCTTGCACCTCCTCCTGGTCCGGACTCCATACAACAGCTGCGAGAACCATGGCGGACTTTGTTTCTGCAGCGCAGGTCGTCCACTCGCAGGCTCAGTCTGTTGTGTCGCGTGTTTTTTGTTTTTTTGTTTTTCAAATCCACTGGCACGCTTGACTTAAGTTTCCCCTTAGTCATTGTGCAACATGCATCAGTACACGCTCCTATTGAGGGACCTCATTTAAAATTAACGAGTGAACAAAGGCTATTTATTGCACTGCTGGAGGTGAATTTAGTGCCCCCCCCAAGAAATAATGATCCACCTATGAGGGAAAAAGAAAATTGGTTTTGACTTAAAGGACTTTAGGAAGTTGAGCTCTAAAGAAATGCTGTATTTTATACAATTGCTTTCATGGAATGAAAAAAAAAATGCTGATTAAATAACCTGGCATGTCCAATGGAACGCTGACTAAATCTGTAGCAATGCAAAAAAACCCCAAAAGCTTGGATAGCAATTTGGATGAACCTTCTTTCCATGACGTTCAGAATGTGGATGTTTTTGTGCTAGCGGCTGAAGCAGGTAGCCGCAGCTCGAGGCTTCCCGTTAGCGTGACGGGCGTCAGAAAGTGTTTCTTCCACCGGCCCCATAGCACGTCGTGCTGCGCCGCAGTGTTCTACTCTGGCCCGAGCCGCTCAGGACTAAAGTGAAAACGTCTCTCCCACCGAGAAAAGCCTTCAGTGCCGTTCTTTGTTCTGTTAATGTGAAAATCCCACCCAGCTCTGATAAAACTGCTGCTACTGCAGCATCCGCGCTAATCTTTTCGCAGGCTCACAATCGACTCCCAGCATTTCTTTTTCTTCTTCGACTTTTTTGGGGGCCTTTGTTTACTGCAGCTTGCAGCTCCCACTTCCTGGTTTGGTCACACCTTAAATGGAGCTGATAGGCTGCGGGATTCACAAACGGGATCAAAAACTGAAAACACTTTTCTGGCTGAGATTGGCGAGATGGATAAGAGAAACTGCAAGAGACGAAGTGTTGACCGCAGCTGCCGTGCTGCGGCTGTTGCTGAGTAAACTTCTAGCGGGTTTTTTGGGAGACGAAGCTGCGGGTGGGCGGAGCAGCAGCGATGGGACGCGCCCCCTTCTGTCTGGCCGTTCTCAACAGGCTCCACTGTCACAGAATGTACAGAAAGAAGAAGAAGAAGAAGAAGAAAACCCAGACAATCTTAATTAGCACCAACCGCCCAGTCATTCAGACTTTGGCCCAACTGACTTCTGCTGTGAGTCATGAAATATTGACGTGCAATTTCCTGTTCAGACATCCTACAAGCAGGGCCGCGCTGCTCTTCTTCCTCTCCTCCCAGAAGAAATCGAGGAGTCCTTATGTTCATGACAGCTCACTGTGGCTCTGTCGACAAACTGCTTATTTATGTTTATGTTCTTGTCAGTGTTACTCTAGATTTTTTTTCTTCTTTTTTTCATCCCTTGAACTCACCTCAGACACTTCAGCACGCCATTAAGTAGCTGTTGACCTTTGAGCGCTGAAAGGCTCGTAGAGAAGTGAACGCTGAGCAGTGTGAGAGCTACTCAGGGCTGCTCCGTCCAGTCCAAGGCTCTGCCGGGCTGACGGCAGAACCAAAGGCCGCACAAACACTGTGCTTTGTGCTTCTTTGTTTTCCTGCCTC
>CM020506.1:17950000-17955000 GCA_009823395.1 Thamnaconus septentrionalis
ATTCAGAAAGCAACTTCAAGCCTTATAGTACGGATAAGATTATATATATATATATATATAAATACACATATACATACATACATACGGCATGCGTCCACTGTTGTTATTGTATTTCCTAAAGGAGGTTGGCAATAATATAATATGAATAAATGTGAGCAACATTTGAGTATCTGACCAGTGCAGCTTCCCTGTTAAGGTTGAAATGTTTTATTTGCTGTGTACAATCCAGAACAATTAACATCTCATCAAAACTGAGAAGCACACATCAAACGATCAAAAACACCGGGTTAATAGGCACTTTACGAAAAATACACTCATGATGTGGTTGCCAAGGTGCCCGAGGCGCTGCAGCGTCTGCAGTGGCACCAGCATTCTGTATTTTAGGGAAATAAAACATTTATCAAGCAAATAAAACAAAATATCCTGTTGTTGATGCTGTTATCGTTTAAGGTCACCCACTTGGTTTGCAGCGCTCCACTGCAACGCTTTATGAAGCACTCTCTTTAAGGTCATTTACATAACAACACAATTATTCTTGAGACGCTGCCCCTCGAGGCTGGCGCTAGGCTACTGATGGCTCATTCCCTCTTTTTATGTGAGAAGCTATAAAGATTGTATGAGGCTGAGTCAGGCTTCGATTTTTATTCCTGTGACATCACACCGACCACAGAGATCTCTGTGCTCTCCATATAACATCTGACCAAGCAGGTTGCACTGCTACACGGGGTCAGTTTCCAAAGATGATTCTGCCATTAACTGAAACGCAGTAACAAAAAAGATTTTAAAAAACAAATGGAGGTAACAACTGGAGTAGTCAGTCAGTATTTGGTTGAACAACCAACCTCTCTGTTTCTGTTGCAAAAAAAAAGTTGTGGTCAGACCTTTCCTCGACTTGTTCTTGTAACGATAGTCAGCGTTTGTTCATATTGCGGAATTAGGGAAAAGTTCACGAAGAACGCTGCTTCTTCTTTCCCTTCTAAAAAGTACAGCATTTCACAATTTGTTTGTCTTTGCAAATATCTAAAGTGCAGATTCACACTCATGAGGCTGAATGAAGTTGTTAATCCAAATAGAATAAAAAAAAAAACAACATTTTTGACTTTTGCATTTACCCTTTAAGGTTAACACATGAGTTATGCTCGAAAGATCAGTCACACTTTGCTCCTCTGATTTAAGGCGAGGTTACAGTATAGGTGCATGACTGCCCTCTGCTGGTAGAGTTGAAGCCATACGCCAGTATAACACGCCCATGCGTCTACAGTTAAGCCAAACAATGAATTAACAAGCGTGAATGCAGGAAAATCACCTTGACCGCACAGCCGTGTGGAGTGCAGCATTCAGTTAGCTTGTTGCTAAGTTTGCACTGTGCATACACTGCATTGCCTGTTAAATGCGTGGAGCCCATGTACTGTATATAAATAAGCATCGAAACGACAGTACAACTCTCAAGTCAGTCGACTGGGACCGGGGGGCGTCCCCGAAATATACGGGACAAAGTGAAGTGCGTCCCGTATCAGTTCATTACGGGACAGGTGTTTTATAGTTGCCAAATATGGGACAATCGCGTATTTTACGGGAGGGTTGGCAACCCTATCTCGACCACAGACGGAAATCAAATGAGGTTTTGTCATTTTCCCTCAAAAACGGGACAAATTGTGTCCCAGGAGAGATTTTATTTTTCCCGGGACAGGTGGTGAAAAAAAGAGAACAATTCTGGGGAAAACGGGACGGGTGGCAACCCTAGTCGCAGACAGTGTCGTCAGCAGTCACTTGTGTGTGACGCGAATGACTATTTAAATAATGTATGTGGGGAAATGCAGACATTGCACAAGGCAGTTATCATCCAGATACTCCACATCTGAGGGATGGCACTCATCACGAAGGAGGGGTTTCATGTCATCACTAGTCATAATGAAAAGTCCCTGGAAGAAGTCAATACTAGGAGGTTGTGTTATGCTCTGGCAGGTGTTTTTGTCATTTACGAGGTATAAACAAATTGTGTTTTGCGCTGACTGTCCTTCTCTGAAACTGTTGTCTCATGAGTCACACTTTTTTTCTTCTTCTTTACACACTTGTTGGGAATGTGGTGGGTATTTGGAGTGATCCTTTCAGGATTGTGTAACACTTTTTTGTCACAAGCCACACCTTCCCACACCACTGAAGAAAGAGAGGCTTCAAGTGAGATATAAATGATCTGCACACAGCTGCGAATGGACCATCTACAGGACAGGACAAAAAGCAAACCTGCCGGGAATCATGCTCTGGGAGGTTTTTTTCCTTGGACTGCTCATAATAGCTCTCCTTTACTGCACCCGAAAACGGTAAAGTCATTCTGTTAGAGTTGGACTTAGCGTTTGGATAAAGCGATGAACTGCCTATTGTTATATATCCGTCTTTTGTTTAGAGTGACTTTGATTGTCTCATTTGTACGCCCAGTTTACCAACTGATTTATTTGAAACCGTAGGCCACCTTTTGTATTGATGATGTCAGTGAAAAGTAAACAGCATTTTGAATTGAGGTGTCACTGCTTTATTCTGCTGGCATTCATTATAGCAAAGATGCATTTTATTTAATCCAGTGATTATGAATTACATACTGGGGAATTCTACTAAATGAAACTTTGCAAATGTTGTGTTGAATTTCGAAACGCTGCTTTTATTAGTTCACTTTTTAGTGGCTAATACCGTACAATCACCACAGCATTTTGTGTTTATTTTATATCAGAAGAAGGGCCTTTTGTTATGTGTTTGTGCTGACTGATTGATGGATGAAGGTTGAGAATTTGCAGAAGGTGTGTGTTTGTGTGTTATATTGTATTGAAACAGCGTAACAGAATGAAACTCCTACTCGCTCTCACTGTTGCAATACTACATACTAGTCACTGTGGTCCTTTTCACTCGCACGAGACAAAGTGTTTATGACATAACTATGTTGCCGACAAACCAGTTATTCTAGTCAGGCATAAACGTGCCTCATAGAAAATAATTTCAACAAAAAAAAAAAAAAAAATGAATAAATTGAAATAAAACCAACTCACTTGTCAATATGCTGTCTTTTAACTGAGTGTGCCTTTTTACATGAACAGAAGGAAAGATGAGCCTCCTCTGGACAAAGGCTGGATTCCATTGTTGGGACACGCTCTGGCCTTTGGGAAAGATGCCCTGTTGTTTTTGGCGCAGATGAAAGAAAAACACGGCGACATCTTCACCGTAAGTCACATAGTGCACAGGAGCAGCACTGACTGCAAGACTTATGCAATGTCAACGGAATTCATTTGACATTTGCCAAGCGTCAGGCATGAACGGATGACAAGAGGTTTTCCGTACGCAGTTCAACTGATTTCGCAACGTGTATTGCAACATCCAAACAGTGGAAGCAGGTTTTCCTCCAACTCTGCTCTTTGCATGGTTACTTTGAAAATTGCCACAGATTCTCCATCGTTCACACTTTAAAAATATACTGACAAAACACCAACGAAAGGAGGTTCCCACTGGATGACCCCCAGAATCGTGTTACTGATCACGGCTCGTTTATACAGTAAAGTTGTGCCATATCAGCAGAGCATTGAGCTTAGGAGGTTCTTTTTCTTTTGGAGCCCAAGCCTCGTGTGTTTGCACTGAACTTGGGCCGACGTGAAGCGGTCGCTGAGCAACAAGCACCCGTCCCTCTCCTCAGGTTCGGCTTGCTGGCCGTTATGTGACGGTGCTGCTGGACTCGA
The DNA here is from genome assembly GCA_009823395.1 of Thamnaconus septentrionalis. NCBI lineage: Eukaryota > Metazoa > Chordata > Actinopteri > Tetraodontiformes > Monacanthidae > Thamnaconus > Thamnaconus septentrionalis. The sequence goes on from CM020506.1 coordinate 17,953,720, forward strand.
GCTCTTTCGACGCCGTGCTGAATGACACCGTCTCTTTGGACCTGAGCCGCAGCAGAAACCTGCTCCTGAAGAAGATTTTCTTGCTGCAGCTGCCGGACATTAAAGCTTCATCAGCGCGGAAGTGGAATGAACAGTAAGGAGTGCGTTCTTGAAATACAGACTAGCTAGTTTTTATTATGTATTTTTTTTTTTTAATCGTGAAAGTCTACTGTACTGTATGATGTATTATAAGGCCAAATGATGCATTCATCAATCATCATGCTTTCAACATGTTCTAAATACTCCTAATCATACATAACAACTCATAACATGGTTAATTAAGGATTACAGAGTGGTCATTCATGATGATGTAAACTTCCATGGCACTAAGGAAGTATTCCATTCAGTGTTTTTGAGCTTGTAACGCATCATATCCACCACTTATCATCATTTATTATAAGTTGTCATACGTGAATATGAACATTTAGAGCATTTACAAGATGAAGAAATGATTGCACTCAACATGCATGATACAATAGGCTTCAACAGAGAGCGTGAGAGCGAGAAAACATCTCCCCTAAAGTTCTGCATACTGTTTGCACAGACATTTTGCAGGTGCGGGCCTCACAAACTTGTGCACCTCCATGCACGCTCATGTGGAGAAGCTGCTGCTGAGCGAGGTGAGAGGCAGCAGCCCTTCAGAGTGGAGACAGGACGGACTCTTCAGCCTGTGTTACAGCCTCCTCTTCAGGTACGCAACAGCCAAGTCATACGCACATAAACGCATCAAAACGAAAAGGAAGAATGATTTTAAACATCACTCCTGCGTCCAGGTCTGGATATCTCACGTTGTTTGGGAGGCAAGAAAAGGCTTGCGCTGCCTACGGACACTTCCGCCAGTTTGACAGCCTTCTCTCCAAACTGGCCCGCGGCACACTCAAGCGAGGTGAACAAAAGACTCCGTTGACTCACTATTTGACTTTGACTTTGAGCGCAGGACGTGTGAATAAACCGATTTTGTCCCTCTGCCAGAGGAAATGCGGGCGGCGAACCTCTCCAGGGAGCGACTGTGGGAGCTTCTGTCCCCGACGGGGCCAGACACAGGGTCGGACTGGGGGTCAGACTGGGGCCTGTGGCAGCGGAGCTACCATCGCTTCCTGCACGAGGAGGGAGCGGACGCGGAAACGCGGGGAAGAGCCACGCTCTTCCAGCTCTGGACCACACAGGTGGGGAACTGGTTTTCTCGACCGCCTTCCCTCTTTTCCCCACACGAACAAACAGACACACGCCCACGCGATGATC
>CM020506.1:17960000-18050000 GCA_009823395.1 Thamnaconus septentrionalis
TAGGGTTTTTGGGGTCGTGCTGTTTAGCCTAAACTAGCTAACAGTCCGTTTCAGATGGGGAACAAAGCCTTTGTTTGCTGAAAGAGTCCAGCTTGTCCTGTTTGTCTGATTCAAATCTCACTGCCTCTCCTTCTGGTAGGTTTGTTTTCCTTTTTTTAACCCATTTCGATGTGGAGCTGTGCGACCCTGAGGCTCAGCTGCCACCAGTCAACTCCAGCCGCTACGGCTTTGGGATGCTTCAGCCAGACGGAGATCTGCAGATCAGATACAGACCCAAGAGGATTCAGCCAGAAATGTGACCTAATTATTGGATCACTGTAAACATGTTAACTCTGCTGTTAATGGACAGTGTAATTTCTTTTTTTTATATATATATATATATATATATACACACACACAAGACATCTATTTACTGTATTTAACACGTGCCTATTTTTTGTATATTTATAGTCCCTCACTTTTAAAAAAAAAAGAAAAAAAAGGCTTTACTTGAAGAGAAGGCTGTTTTGCTTCTTGTATGCTTTATATTGTAGACAATGTTCTTTTTAAGCTTGCATCATTCTTAACTTATGCTTAGTCCAAAAGCAAGTTCCAGATAACACTGACAATGATGATTTTGTCACACCACATAAAAAGGAAATTGACTCAACTTCCCATCACTTGAAGATCTTACACAGATACCAAAGTTCCTTACTAAGCCAAATTTGGGCTATTTCACACTTTTGCTCCACTCCATTTCAAAAATCAATAAGTGGCTTTGAACAGGCTACACAATTCAACGCAACTTTATTTATTATTCCTCATGTTTTACGAAAAACAAATTTTAAATGCCATCAATTACAATTAATTAAAGCCTCCATTTCAACATAAATGTCTTTTTTCATCCTTCTTGAACGTTTCTTACTACGATCTGTCAATCTATCAGTGTTATTGTGTGTGACTATTGATCAAAATGCTAATTTTGTGCTTAATGATAGAAAGAGGTGGGGCCTGATGGCCTGATTTATGACTAGTTTAGAAGTTACTGCTACTAATGTACTCAGCAATAAGTGATGTTTTGAACACATGAACACATCTTTAATCTCTGCAGTGTGAGGCCACAGAGGTGAAAACAAAGACATTAGTTCCTTAAAACGTAATCATGAAAATATAATATCTTCATACCTTACTCAAGGTCCCGTACTACCTATTCTCATATAGTTGTCATCCAAGTGGACCAGAATAGCACAATTAAGTAACAGAATAGTAATAAATCCGGTAGAGCTCTCAGGAATTAGTTTCTCTTGTGACATCACAAGGGGCTGATTTCCAGCAGTGTGTTTTAATAAATGGAGTCTTCTCATTGACAGTCCAGAGACTCATTATTGCTAGAACACACTCGACTTTGCGCAATATGATACTTTTAAGTAGAACTCAATAATGCAAACACACAACACAATGGATTTTGCGTGGGATTGTCTTATATAATATTATGCAACGTGCAGGGGTTGCCTAAGCCTGTTTTTATTATTATCAATTTGCTCCCAGAGGTGTTTTTCAACCCCCTTATTGCTCTTCTCCCTGCACTTTCCCCAGCTCTTAGCAACCCCCCTGTCCCTGCACCCCCCGCCCCCTACCCAACTCTGTGGACATGACAACAGTGCAAATCTCGGTGTTGGGCGTCAGGGCGCGGAGTTGAAAGAGTTAATTGGACGTGCGAGGGAGAGCGGAGCTGCCAAGCATCTACCTTCAGGAAGATGCGGCGCCTCCACGCACAGCTGACTGGGGAACACAGGTAGTCTGTCCGACGGGCTCTCCGGCGTACTTGTTGATCTCCCGGCGGAAGAGATATGCGGAGCGGGAAGCCGGCAGGGAGGAGATAGATGGTGCCGAGGATCATGTCGGAGGCGGATGATGGAGAAATGGATCGCGTTAGATCCTGGCATTACTGAACCATCAGCGGCGCCTCCTTCTCTTCCCCCCCCCAACCCCCTTCTCCCCTTCTCCTCATCTCCGTTTGAAGCAACGGATTGATCGTTCGTAGAACGGTAGGTGCCGCTTTGATTCAGTGCGCGACGACAACCCGATCATTTTAATCCGTTTTCCACCTCGGCGTCCGAATCGTCTCACTGTCGTTGGCGAGCAACGGTGTCATGCAGCGCCCATCTGCATTGAAACTGCACCAATATGGAGCCTTTAAAAAAAAAAAAGAAAAGAGGGGGGGGAAGAAACGCCGAACGACGCAGGTTTGCTTTCACAACATTGCAGTTGTTGGGAAGGCGCAACACTCGGCTCACCTCATTTCCATTTCAGCGCCGCACGGCAGCGCAGTGTGTGCACGCAGAGAATCGCAGTGACTGTTTATTTAGGCTGTCTGTTTCAGTGATAAATGGTTCCAATGAAAAACCCCGAGGGTGGAGGCTAATTCCATTTATGTGGGGTTTTTTTCTTTCCCGCAGACTCGACACCGTAACCTCTTCAATCTGACACATTTCGCCTTACTAGAAATGTACACGTATGAGCCTGCGTCGATATGAACAAATTGTGCTCGTGACGTCTTACCCCCTCGCCCCCAAAAAAAGAAAACAAAACAAACTTTGTTTTACCGTCGTTAATTATCACATCTGCAGACCGGAGTGTTCTCGGGGCATCCACATTCCATAAACACAATGTGCCGCTTGGTGCCACAGTGTTGAGTCATACGCCGTTTGGAAGAATGATCAAATAAATAAATAAATAAACAAACAAACACACACACACGAACGACGGTTGTTGGACTGCGGACAGGAAGGCAGACTTGCCTTCTCCGAGTCTTCCCTCGGGGACCTCGGGGCGATTCCGGGAGTGCGGAGCGCTTCCTCGTGTTTCAGCACCACCGGAGTGGACAGCGCTCACTCCGGCCCGCGTCCTGCGTCCCCACCCACTGGTGCGCGTGAGCGTCGCGCGCACGCAGGCAAGCGGCAACCAAGCCGAGGGGGCTGGGGGGGTCGGGGGGGGGAGAGAGAGAGAGAGAGAGAGAGAGAGAGAGAGAGAGCAGCCAAATGACTGAGAGTCAGGCAGACAAACAATAACATCAGGAAGTCGTTGTCCCCTGTGTTCAATTACGCGAGCTGTGGGGCAGCCGCGGAAAGGATTTAGAGGGAGAAACCTTCATTACCTTCTTATTGGCCGCTTTTATAGTGCCACTTGTGGGTCATCGTGCACCATTACACATATGAGTGCAAAAAAGTGAATGTGCAGACTGTACAATATGAAATGAAAATCTATAAAATCATAAATATTGTGGCTCAAAGAGAGTGTTGGGCAGGCGCACAGAGATACAGTGAGTATGATCACATCGGTTGGAAAATTATGTCTTTGGTTTAATCAACCTTTAGGGGACATAAAACTAGCAACTGTGATGTAAGATACAGGATTCATATCACGCAAAATTCTCTTGACCAATATTCTGTAACAGCAAGAGGAGGGTCCCAAACTTTCCTTTCAGAAGAATGTATGCTAACAACAACAACAACAACAACAACAACAACAACAACAACAACAACAATGCTACCAACGCCTCTGGGAATCAGTCCATTGTGGTGTCACTGTTACCTCTCCCAGGTAACAAACATCTTTCCATTCTTTTCAAACATCATGATAGTAAATGTCATGTTTTGCTAATATTTTTGAGGCGTTGGTTGGTTGGGGAGGTGGGGGGGTTCGATTGAGTCTTCTGAACAATTAATCATGTGAACCATTGTTCATCCCAGCAAAGTGTGGGATGAACAATGCAGATCTGAGCACAGTATAACATGAGACGTTTTATAATGGATGACAAAGTATCATACAGTTAGATGCCTTCAAAATTACGATGTTCAAGGTTTGGGGTTTGAGCTTTTCCACTCAAGAAAATGATGTTTTTACCTTATGGTGGAGAATGATACGCTTCAGCTCTGATTTTTGAGTATTTTTCTGTTCACCCTAAATAGAAATGTAGACTTCTGATACGTGTGAGTCATCTCAAGATCCCACGTCTGAGGCTATGTGGATCCAGGGCACAGTTTAAAAAGAACTCGGAGGAGATGATACAATAGATGACGTGGCCCAAGCAAGTGACAGTTGAAAACCCAGTGGTAATAATTCATGGTATCTGGCCTATATTCATCCTCACTTAAACAGTGACGAATCAGCGCTGGGACCTTTGGTTACTGCAGCTTTAATGCTGGGTTTCAACTGAAGTAGGCCTCAGAGTGGATTAAAAATGTTTCACACAAGTAGAAAGTCAACTAAATTTCAAATTTTCTCCAACTTCTAAAAGCTTTCAGCTAGTTATAGAACAGTTACTGTACATGTTAATTGAAGCAGCTTTAAAATGTCTGAAGACTTAAATTACTGGCAGTAGGATGGTGGGGTAGAACAACAAAATGGCTCAAAACCAAAAAAGGCAAAGTTCAATGAATATCCAAATAAAGTCAAACAGAATAAAATAAAATGTCCGAGACACAGGTGAATATTAAACAAAAGGAGGAAGTCAGGGTCTGAAACCAGAGGAGCAAGTCAAGACCAACATCAAACAGGAAGTTTGAGACGAGACAACATGAACCACCAAACGTGAACATGACACGAACCTTGAGAGACTTTAACCAGTGACAGTAAAATACAACAGAAAGTGCACTTCAAGACCAGGCATGAGTGATTTAAACTAACAAGACGTAAGTTATGGAGGCTTTAAATAACAACATGAATATAAAAATAAAATAAACTAGTATGAGAAGTCAAACTGAACAGAAGCTAGCAAAACAAACAAGGCCGAACAGACACGACTATCTGATAATAACATTGGACATGACACAAAAGACAAGACAGACTGAACAAAATCTTTACTGAAAGATGTACTACTAATGTATTTTTTGAGCTATTTCAAGAGGTCCAAGGAGGCAAATGCACTTGGAAAAATGACTTACTGTCCCTCTTTTCCAAATCTTCTTTTAGAGTATTGGGTCAGAGTCTGTCAGAGGTGTCAAAAGTATTAACAGTCTGTACTTGTGCAAAATGATCCGCTGGTAAAAGTACTGATTCAACTCCTTCACTCAAGTAAAAATAAGAAAGTACAGGTTCTGAAATGTACTTATGTAAAAACAATGCCATTAATCATACAATAGATTTGTTGATCATTTTTCAAAAATGGAGAATATGGACTGAACTGACCTGAGGTCAGAGGTCTTCATGAGCATCTGGATCATTTTAACAGCTTTGCTATGCTATATATTATATATTTTTTTTTATTTCAAATGCAGCACAACCAAAGTGTAATCAGTAATAGTCAGTCAGTCATTATTGGATGTTTAGACTTTTAATAGCAATAACCAACGTTGAAGTACAGAAGTAGAAATTACAGCTAATAGTGTACCAAAGAAAGACCCGGGGCCAGTACAATACTTTCCGGGTCCTCCTGGACAACGGATGTTCCATAGCTTTCTATAGTTGCTGATCATTCATTCATTCATTTTCTATACCCGCTTATTCCTGTTCAGGGTCACGGGGGTCTGCTGGAGCCTATCCCAGCTGTCTTAGGGCGAAGGCAGGGTACACCCTGGACAAGTCGCCAGTTCATCGCAGGGCCACATAGAGACAAACAACCATTCACACTCACATGCACACCTACGGACAATTTAGAGTGTTCAATTGACCTCACATGCATGTTTTTGGACTGTGGGAGGAAGCCGGAGAACCCGGAGAGAACCCACGCAGACACAGGGAGAACATGCAAACTCCACACAGGGCCGGGCCCCGGAATCGAACCCACGACCTTCTTGCTGTGAGGCGGCAGCGCTAACCACTGCGCCACTGTGTCGCCAGTTGCTGATTAATCAGTTCAAAAGTTAAAATAAAGCAAAGTAGGCGAGGATCAGGGGCATTTCTTGCAGGTTTACTGACAGGTGAAAAATTGTACAGCAACCTGGGGTCATCCAGAATTACAAAAAACAAGACAACATCCTATGACGCACCGACGATGAACCCACGATATGCTGGAGTGCAGGCAGTTTTAAAGAGTCCAGCATGGCAAAAATAGTGTCTCCTGTCCTATGGATATCCCAAGAAGGTGTTGTACTTGAACCAAAGCTACAGCTGCTCTCTTATAAGGAGTGACTATACCAACAGATCTCTAGCTGGTCAGCTGCTCTCTTATAAGGAGTGACTATACCAACAGATCTCTAGCTGGTCAGCTGCTCTCTTATAAGGAGTGACTATACCAACAGATCTCTAGCTGGTCAGCTGCTCTCTTATAAGGAGTGGCTATACCAACAGATCTCTAGCTGGTCTTGCAACCTCTGACCTGCTATGGTGTATTCTTGTCTTGTGGTCACTTGCCAGCTGCAGATGTCCATCAATGGACAGACTTTTTGACGTTGGTCAGTGTCCTTGCTGCTCACACCATGTATGTTCCATTTTAAACCACCACAAAATGTAGGGAGTAAAAGTAAAAAGTCGTCAGAAAAATAAATACTCGAGTAAAGTACAGATACCTGAAAATCTGCTTAAGTACTATAACAATGTACTTGTATTTGTAAAGTGTAGTATTTGTACTTAGTTACATCCCACCTCTGGAGTCTGTTGACCGACTGGGAGCCTCGCTAACGATTCTCTGTCTTTCGCTTCCGCAGTAATGACAGTTTGCTGGCTGAGTTACACCCCAAGAGTCTGAATGTTTGCCTCACTGCCCACAACGAAAGTCACCATGGAGAAATCCTTCACAGACATGAACAAGGCCGGCTCGCGCTCCACGTCGTCGCTGCCGCACGAGCCGGTGGACATCCTGCAGAGCAAGACGTGCTTCCGCAGGGTCCGGCTGAACGTCGGGGGTCTCCCGCACGAGGTCCTGTGGCGGACGTTAGACCGGCTGCCGCGCACGCGCCTGGGCAAGCTGCGGGACTGCAACACCCACGAGTCCCTGATGGAGGTGTGCGACGACTACAACCTGGAGGAGAACGAGTACTTCTTCGACCGGCACCCCGGCGCCTTCACCTCCATCCTCAACTTCTACCGCACGGGCAAGCTGCACATGATGGAGGAGATGTGCGCGCTGTCCTTCAGCCAGGAGCTCGACTACTGGGGCATCGACGAGATCTACCTGGAGTCGTGCTGCCAGGCCCGCTACCACCAGAAGAAGGAGCAGATGAACGAGGAGCTCAAGAGGGAGGCCGACAACATGAAGGACAGGGAGGGCGACGAGTTCGACAACACCTGCTGCAAGGAGAAGAGGAAGAAGCTGTGGGACCTCCTGGAGAAGCCCAGCTCGTCGGTCGCGGCAAAGGTAAGATGTGGGGGAAACACACATTTCCATCAGATGAGTGAACCTGGTTTCTTCTTTTTAAAGGGCAGCAAAGTGAATCCTGGCACTGCTCGTGATTCCCTGACCATTAGCACTAGCTAGCGCCCCCTGTCTGGTTTGCCGTGTGCTTGTTTTGAGTTATTGTGATCACATCTACTGCCACAGCTGTGACTCGAGATGCGAATCTGCCTGTTACAGTATCTTCAGAATGGTTTGTCAGATCTGCCGGGGGGTCGGAAGATGTGCATTGTCATATTGAAGGCACTCTTGAGTGCACTATTCTATTTTAATACCCTGCTGAGTGGACTGCTATTTAAAAAAATAAAAATAAAAGAGGGACAAAATATTAAGACTTTCATTTATTCATTCATCTTCCATACCCACTTACTCCTGAGCTCAGGGTCACGGGGAATATTAAGACTTCACTGAAAAAAATCCTCAGTATAAGACAACAGGAACATTTTTTTAAGTGCAATCTTTGGCACGTTTGAAAGAGTTATGGACAGAAAATAAAATCTAGAAAGTTCAAAAATCTATAAAAAAAAAATCTAACATTTTAAATGTGTGTGCAAAAGCAAACACCCAAATTGATAAAATCTGCATTATCCTTATACAAAAAAATCTTATGCATACCTTGGTAATAACCCAAAAAAAGATGTAAAGCATGCAATTAATAATAATAGGCATTTTTTTGTAATTATGTAGTTTTAAGTCCTTCAATCTTTGTGTTTAATTTAATTTCCTCACAGAAGGAAACAAAGTAAAAAAAAAAAAAAAAAGTTCTGGACCAAATATGCAAATATTTATGAATTGCACACCTACTACCATATATCAGACAATTAAAATGAGTAAGAAAAAAGCAGGTCAGCAAGGTTGCATCTGTTTTGCTTTTTTCTGTGGGTGAGTGTTTTGATTTTTCCAAGGTTGGAGCACAAAACAAAGAGCCCGTGCATATTTTCAATGTGGACGTGTTATCCATCATCTGCTAGTATCGTAAACTTAAGATTCTAGTAAAAGTGTATTTTTAGCCGAGTGTACGATTGGCATCATCGGCTGCAGCTCTCTGAAGAAACTGCTCATCTTCAAAACGTGACTTGAGGCTCAGCTTCAGTAGATCCACTGGTTTATTGTGAACTGGCTTTTAAACATTTGTCTACAAATATGGCAACAAAACAAATATATAGATGTAGATATGAATTTATACGGCACGCTTCCACTGTGTTCGACCTAATGCACTGGTCACGCGCCCATAAATCATGCGAACATCATTTATAGCATGAAGCCGTGCCATTTAATTGAAGCCATTTTTCTTGATAGTCCATTTGCACTTTGTTGGCTGCGTTTATGACAAGCCCAGCCTGCATCATCTGGAGCCAATTGAGTTTGAAGGTATAGAGCGCCAGGCCGGGATATTGAATTATACCTCGGCACACACATACGAGTCAGAAATGATTTGTTTCGATCCGTCAGATGAATCAATGCACGGGCAGGAGCAGATATCGATGAGGGATGAGGTTTGGACTGGTGAAGATCGTGGTGCATACGAGGCGGTTGCAGTAGCCAGTGATGGGATTTCTTTGTTTGTTTGTTCGTTTGAATCATTTTACATACATAACAGGAAGATTTAAGGTGTAGCAAAGGGGACGGGGCCGTGTGGAGACTTTTAGCTTCTTCTTTTTTTTTTTTATAGAGAAATTCATCAAAAAGATGAATTCACGGCATGGAAAGAAGGAAACCATCATCTGAAACATGGCAGATGTCGGTCAAATATGGCGGACGCAGGGCAGTCTCGGCGGAAGTGATGTCATAAATTCAGCCGCACAAAGGGTCTTCTTGTGCTTTCAGCCACAGCCAACCAAACGCAGGAGATAAAATTGATGGTACTTTTCTGTTATCACAAAAAAGAAAAATAGCAACAATCGTATATATTAAATGAAGACGTAAAGAATCCTGTTCAGTAAAGCAGAAGATAAAAGACTGGAGTGAGCACAATAAGAAAGTGGCTCAGATGAATTCATGAGTGTCACTGTGCGACGCGGAACACGTTGGCCTCAATGATGAAGAAAACGGGGTTTGTGCACCAACGTTACACAGTGGTTTGTTAGGTAAGACTGGGACCTGATTTTTTTTTTTTCTTTTATTGAGGTCACCGTTCGCCCCGTTGGTTTTCTCCAAGGTGAGCTCACCCTCACACAGGCCCAGGGAACAGAGTTGGGCCCCAGGCTGAGTCACACCTGCAGCAACATCAACAGCAACAGTGGTGTCAGACATGATCCGCCTTTGATCACATTTGGCCAGACTGGATTGCAGTGATCAAAGATGATTCGGTATCTAACAGTGGGCAAATGCCACTCACGCCGCGCTCGGGGACGAGGAAAACCAAGCCATTTATCAGTTTGTGCCAGGCCTGTGCTTTTCTTGTGCCGATAATTTGTTAGAACCATCAGCGCCTCCCCACAAAGCAGACCCGGGATCAGTGCCCCGAGTCTGCGCTGGAATCAAAGAGATGTAAAATCAATGTTTATTGTGTTGGGGAGCTAAGGAAGTGCTGTAGCCGACAAAAGGGGGGATGACCGCTCGGCCCTGGCCGAGTGCACCGTGATATCTGGAATTTATCAGAATGGAACTGCTTGGAGGTGTTTGACGGTGTTGGCGCCCTCTGCTTTGGGTTCCTGATACAGCAAAATGCTTAGGCAAACATTTTTTCCCCCTCCCTGTCTGTAGTAGTAGCTCTCAGTAACCATCAATCAATAACAGTGTTGGCGAGTAATCTATTACCAAGTAATCCACTACCGTAACTAAATTACTTTTTTGGTAACAGAGTAATGTAACAGGATTACTGTGGCAAAACCGGTAATTATATCACAAATACTTTATCAAGTAACAATTCCATTACTTTTTGAAATATTTTGAAAGCTAAAAATGTCTTATTATCCAGAAAATGTCTGAAATTTAGAAAAGCAACCGAAAAACAACGATGTCACAGATTGATGATGCAGCCGTGCATGCAAAGTCATTGGTATGCGACGACGCACCAAAGCAAGCCTGGCGGCGGCAAAAGAAAAAACAGCGTTTGACAGCTGGAAACACAAACATTATTTTGAGTTCATCTCGTCTAAATGAAAGAATATTGTGGTTCGTTGTACGTTATGTGCAGGAAACAAGACGTTCTCAACTGTTGCGTTATCTTTTTTAAACTAAAGTAATTAGCAATTGATTACTTATGAAACAAAGTGGTTAAATAAGTAATTAGATTACTTTTTAAGGAGTAATCAGTAATCAGTGGTTGGATTACTTTTATGGAGTAATCCCAACAGCACTGGTTAATGACAAGTGTGTATAAGAGTTTGTCATCTCTTTTATATTTTTTATAAAGAGCCTGCAGCAAACAGAAGTAAAAAAAATAAACCCACAATAAACATACCATGACACTGAGTTTATCAATTCCTAATTAGCTTTGGGGGCCGCAGACCCCAGCGACCAGAAACACTGACAGGAAGCCCGTGCGTTGTATGAGTCTTTTTTTTTTTTTTTTTTGTTTTTTGTTTAGTAGGCCAGAACATAACCGCCGGATCGTCGAGGGGTCCGCAGCGTTGACCGCAGACAGTATGCGGGCTGCGCATCCCCGATGTCCAGCGCTGCGGATGGAAATGTGTGTGTAAAAGCCCCGTAAAGAGGCGGTGAATGGCGAAGATGAGCACAAAACAAATGGTTACCAAGCAACAAAGGAATAATTTTATCATCACCAAAGGAGAGGGCATTAGAGAAGTGGATCTATTTATGCCTCTGCCCGTGTGTGTGCGTGTGTTTGTGTGTGTGTGCGCGTGCGTGTGTGCATTCTTTCTTCTGCTCAGCTCCTGTATTTTAAGCCTGGTGCAGCAGGAGGGAAGTGAAGGAGAAGCAGCTGTTGCGAAGAGTCCAGCGTTGCCGCCCCGTTGTCCTTCCTTTCTTCCTTCCTTCCTTCCTTCCTTCCTTCCTTCCTTCCTTCCTTCTGTCCTTCCTCCCTATCTTCCTATCTGTCTGTCTCTCTGTCTTCTTATCTCCGCTCCCTTCCTCCCCGTCTTCGGGCCGCTGCGCTATACCTCTGACTAAATGTCAGGGAAATGTCACAATTATTCTCCGGGAGTCTCGGGGCCCAATTTGAAGCCTCCCTCCCGTTCACTGTTTACGTTTTCTGTAGGCCAGAGCGTTTCCCCGTCTCGCGGCTCGAAATTGGATTTTAGTGGCTAAAAATGAGATAACATCTGACAGCAGCCGAGCGCCGCCGTCGGAGGGACCTTTTCAGGAGCGTTTATGTAAATGAGTTGTCCTGTACAAATAGCCGGGGACTCTTATTGGCAGTGGCAACCACACAAGGATGCATGGCAATGCATGGAAAGTTTTCTTAGTCTTCCTCCATATGCCACTTATATAGAGATAGTATATATAGACCCCTGACATCCAACAGGGTCATTTTCCTCCGCACAACTGCTGTTCACTGGAAACTCTCTCTTTGGGGCCATTCTCTGTGAACCCTAGAGAGAAGTTTAGCGGTCCATCAGCAGTTGTGAAGCCCGTCTGGCACCAAGAACCATGTTCACCACGCTCAAAGGCACTTTGGTCGCCTTTCTGCCCCAATCTGATGCCCGCTTTGAACTTCAGTAAGTCACACCATGTCTACATTTCTAAATGCACTGAGTGGCTGCCATATGTTAGCTCTTTTTACAAACAATTTGCAAAGTATTGCAGTGGGAATAGGATTAGGTGGGGATGTGGTATCCATCCATCCATTTTCAATACCCGCCTGTTCCTGAGCCCAGGGTCACGGGGGTCTGCTGGAGCCTATCCCAACGGTCATAGGGCGAAGGCAGGGCGACACCCAGGACAAGTCGCCAGTTCATCATAGAGCCACATAGGGACAGAAAGATCATTCGCACTCACATGCACACCTACGGACAATATAGAGTTTCCAATTCACCTCACATGCATGTTTTTGGAGTGTGGGAGGAAGCCGGAGAACCCGGAGAGAACCCTCACAGACACAGGGGGAACATGCAAACTTCACACAGAAAGGTGCCCAGGCCCAGAACTGAATCTACGACCTACTTGCTGTGAGGCGGCAGCGCTAACCACTGCACCTGTGTTGGACAGAACTTTTTCAACTCAAGCTCGACACAGGACGGATCTTTGAGAATTCTGCCTTGAAATGCCAGCAATCTGCTTCGCCGGGTGAGGAGACAGGTGCTGTTGGGCACAGGAGGTAGGGGCGACGTGTGAGCACAGGTGAAGAATATGAAAATAGAAGAGGAAGTGAATTTGACAGGAGCAGGTGAAACTAATGAGGGCAGTCAGGGAAAACAGGAGGGTGACGTGCAGGAGGGGACCTGCAGAGCGGCGACACGTCCTGGACAGTGGAGGAAGAAAGCCAAGATCCAATGGAGGCACATTGAAGGAGGTGCAAAAAGAGGAAGACAAAGGCAAAAATTCACAGGGAAACATAAGACAGTATTGAGGGTACAATGTTTAATATTCTGCCTCGTGCAAAGCATAATGGCCAGAGACCAAAGAATTTGGCAGAGAGCAAAAGCAGAACATTTGCAGCCCTCGCTGTCGTCTTTTTTTTTTCTTTTTTTTTTTTGTCCTGCACGCATCCAAAGCCGGTGAAGGACGTATTGTGTCAGCTCAGATTGCACACTGGATGGTTGGCAAAGAAATTCCAATTATGCTCCTCTCATGTCACGCTTAAAATGGCATGCAAATGCTGTTTGGATATACTCCTACTCATGAATCAGTCTGCTGCAGGATCCAAGACCAGAAGAAACCACAGCAGTCGCTCTAAAGCTGGAATGTCATAGCCGGTTAATTGGACGACGATGTGCACAAGATTAGCGGCTTAAAAGATCCAAAGGTTGTGTCACACTTCAAAATAAAAGCACTGTGTCATAATGCAGAGGTTATAAAGTAATCAAAAGAATCAAAGGCAAACTGAAGATTTAAGTGCCTGGCGCTACTTGATAGTTTTGACCACTGTAACGACAATTGGACTTTTTGCTCACACTTCCAAATGGAAAAAAAAAAACAAAAAATAACTTTATTTGATCTTGATCACAATACAAACCCCATCTAATCCGTCAGGTTGATTAATAAGATTATTTCTCATTCAAGTCTTTCATTTAAAAATCTACCACAGCATCAAATTTATAGCTGCTAAGTTATTTAAATATTCATTACTCAAGCTAGTCATTTTTTTTTTTTTTTAAAAGCAAAAAAGACTTCAACCAAATTTAATTTATATGGAAATTAAATGGAAACAATTTACTGTGTCTGGTCTGCCGTTTGGAACAAAGAAATAATAATAATAATATAATAATAGTGATACTATTTTTTAATGATAATCATTTCAACTCTTCATAATATCACCGTTCGTAATGAAAATATACAGTAGATTGTCTCTTGCTGATGGTGACCCTGAGCTGTGCAGGATTACACTTGTGTAATACACCAGTATACCTACATACTGCTGATCCCGTGTGGCTTTGCTGTCTATAGAAGCAGGATGTACCTTTTTATATCCCTGTCAATCTTAAACACTATATGTTACAACCATGGCCGAGAAAGTGGACAGTGAGGCAGCGAGTATCAGGTATCTCTATCTGGCAGGAAGCAGCACAGTGACCGTACGCTACTCAAATGACATGTAACTTTAAATAGTCTCAGATTTTTTTTTTTCACTGCATAAGTGAATGCAATACTTTTGTAGTAGCCTAAATCAAAAAGAACAGCAACATGAAGCTGACTTGAAGGCCGTACTAGTCCAACCCATTGAAATTTGATTGGTTAACAAAATTAGCTGAGTGTTACTTCCTGTTCCAAAATTGATTTGTGTTTTGCAGTATTTGACTCCTGTTTTCTACATCCTGGTTTCTTTAAATTCTGATAGTCGGTCAAAACACTAAATCGATTTATGCATCCACACGTCCTGTCAGTGTTGTCAATTTTGCTCAGAATAGAAGGAAATTTTAGCTTTATGCTTTCTCCAATGCTTTCTACCATTTGTGTGCTTGCGGAATGCGAGTTCTCGTCACAACTGAGGCTGTTTTTGGTCGCGGCGTCCCGCACGTCATTTAGATATGCACGATTTTCACTGATCTGACGTTACAGACAGGCAAACGCAAGGCACAGTTGACACTCCTGTACCGTGTGTCCACCTTTTTCTGCGTGTTTTTAATGGGCGAAAACAGAAAATGATCTAAGCCAATCGGATCCAAAGATTGAACGGCTCAGTGATTGCTTTCATGCCGGCTGCTCTCCCTGCCTGTCACAACATCTCCTCGTCAACGGCGGCTCTCCGAGCGGCTACGGCCCTTCAAATTGAAGTCAGATTAAGATGCGGCTCCGTGACTCACGCTGCACACAAAAGGCAAAATAAAACTGAACTATGGGATCTCAAATCTTCATTTCATGGACAGGCAGAGCAGGATTGAGGACAAAAAAGAAAAAATAGGCTCACATGTGAGAACACAACGCGCGCAGTTGTTGAGCCAGTGCTGAAAACACGAATTCGACATCAGACATCCTGGAGGCTCCTGACCTGAGAAAACGTTAAAATGAAACAAGGGAATGCATGTGTTCAAACATGCTTCATCATCGACCATCAATTTCCAACTAAGTGTCTGGATGTTCGCAACCCAGGTTGCGCTACACACAAGTTGGAGCCACAATGTGTTTTGTTGTGCAAATCTCACACGGCCATCGACTGTTGGTCAAGAATGTCCCGTTTGTCACGTTTTTGCATTTACCTGGGGAAACTGGAGACTGCGTCAGAGCTGTTCCAATATTTAGCAGCACATTTCACTGTTAACCTGCGCAGGACCCCATCCCGCGAGGCCGAGGCATGCTTTTGAGTATGTTACAAGTCACGTCATGCATTTTGTAGAGGGGTAGTTCAGGATTTGTTGTGAGACCTCTCATCTTTTCAGTCTTGCACTGGGGGAAGAGCTTTGGCACTGCCACAGAGTGGATTCAGCGCGTTGCTGTTTTTGTTTCATTTACGGTCTCAGTTTTTAACCTCGTTCGTGACTGAAGCTGAATAATGTACGACGAAAACACTTTTTAAAGCAGGTAGAGAAAGATTTACACGGTGCCGCGGTGGTTAGCATCCTCGACTAACAGCAAGAAGGTCGCATGGTGTAACTCCGCCTGCACTGCTGAGCCAGCTGGGATGTGATGCAGCAGGCCTGCAAGTGCAAGAGACGCGGTGACAGAAAGTGATGAATGGAAGCAATAAAAACATTATATCAAATTAGCGCGCTTTTTTATTGGTTATAATGGGCAACGACTTGGAAAGATCCCTTTGTTTACTCTCGATTTTTATGGTTGTTTCATGAGCACAGAGGTGAAAAAAACTGGCACCACCGTCTAAAAGAAGAACATCCGACTGTGCACGGCTGTAATAATGAAGACACAAAAAACTGGGTTTGTTGTAGGTCTGACTAAAACATCCTCAAATTTTGATCATTATTTTTATTTTAAAGGCACATTGTGCAGATTCTGACTCATTTTAATCTCAATTCCTGTTTTATGATGTGCAACTTAATGTCATATCCTGCTTAGAAATAGGCTATAAAGTTGGTTCTGCACTACTGTAGATGCTGGGTGTTGAAAAATGGCCGCCACCTTATTGTTTCTTTACCATTTCATGGTAACAGATCCAACAAAAATAAATTCTAAAGTGTCAAATAAACTTTAATAAACACAAAAGTACGAGAAATTGGAATCACCAAGAAACTTTACATAGAAGAACAAGAGAGAATTACCCAATCATTCAGCCATCCATTTGACAACTAAGATGTAGACGCTTGTGCTGACGACACAGACAAAGGGAGACAAGGACTATTTCCATAAGATGGCAGGGGAACACAGGTGAGAACAATAAGAGCCAGGAGCAACAAGGAGACACAGGTGAAACTCATGCAAGAAGCAGGAAAACAAACTTACAGGAAACACAAGGGAATACAGAATACGGGACTGTCAAAATAAAACAGGAAGTGACAAAATAACAGATCATGGCATTTATTGTATTTAAATGTAATCAAACTGACTAGGCCCAAGTCTGTAAGCAGACAATGATGATTAATGTAACAGGTGCTATAATGGGGACGGGGAGGGGGGATTGAAAGGCCCAAACACATTGCCAACAACAATGTGCATCTTCAAACTAGCAAAAATCTATGGTATCCAGATAGCTTTGAAAAAATGGTAGATGACAGTCTTTTTGATGGCTACCAACAACAAGAAGAAAAGCTATCAGGTGTTTTGAGTGTTTAGTTGCCTTCGGACCGGATTAAATTCTAAAGAAGCCTCCACATGTGAGGGACAATCCGCTGCCGTCCTGGAGGCTACAAGAACAAAAGCATCTGGCTGCTATTTTGTTTTCTGCTGCGGCAGGGAAAAAACAACAAGACCAAGAAGTTTAGCTTCAAAGACGCAGAGCTTCTGAATTAATTCTCATCCAGCGTTGTCTCCGCAGATTAAATGTTTTCGGACAAAGTCGCTCCGGGACACAGATGCGTCCGTGTTCGTAGGAGCAAACACATGTATAGTTAAAGTTAGCGTGAAATATTTAGCGTTTTTGAAAAACAAAAGCCAGGCCGGGCAGCGCGAGGCACAAGTTCGGCTTTATGTAAGAAGGTTTCTGCTCACTTTGGTAAAGCAGTAGCGGCGCATGGTAATCTGGCCTCAAGACGTTTTATCTGGAGAACTGAGTCTCCATTTATTATTATTTTTTTTTTAATCTTTATTGACAAGCACGCAAGAAATGCAGTCATGCTTTCAGACAAAGAGATTAAACAAGCTAACAATCGGCAGAAGTGATCATGAAAAGCATAAAAGAAAGAGACAATAGAGGTGCATACATTGGTCACGCAGAGTACACAAAGACTAAACTGATTGTACTGCAGAAAAAGACGAGGCAGTAACGTCAAACCCAGGAGTCTCGCTGGCGAGCTGACTGCAGGCCGTCTCCTCCCCAGTCAGCAAAGTGTGACTGACTCCAAGTCCGGCTGTGTCACAACAACAGTGGCCGTGAGTGAGTGACTGTCCCGGCAGAAGCACGACGTGTTGATGCAACGGCGAAGGAATCGCGGCTGTGATTTCCACGACTGTGAAGTCTTGTAAATAATCACAGCATGAGAGGTGACAAGACGGCGCTCTTAAAAACAATTCACTGTCAACATGTATTGCAAGGCACCAATATGGCTTTAAATTTTATCTTCACTGCTTAGAATTTGTCATTGAAAGTCACTGGAACTCAGAAACCTTCAGTATAAATATATTTATACATGTTTTTTTTTTTTTTTTACCACATTGACCTCGACTTAACTGACTTGTATCTGAGGCGTTCGTGCTCACTTCCCCAACGCGAGTCATGGTGATGCTCTCCTTCGCCGCCCACCACAAGCAGCAGCGGTGGGTGGAACAAGGACCTTTAAACTGAACCGAGAGTATCTCAATTATACAGCAAAAGGAGAGTACATTAAAGTGACATTTCAGAGCTTTTTCCCCCCCATCTGAGGTTTTTTTTTGGTGCTTTTTGGAAGATACTCTGCTGCGCACGACTCCAGCGGGCACATTTAGGTTTGTGATGTGAAGTATCAACATTTTTTTTGTTTTGTTTTTTTTTTTTGCGTAAGAATTGAACTTGAGGCTGCACTTTTACTTTTGGCCAAGAGCAACGCCGGTGTGGGATCGTAGAAAAAAGGACGCGATTGCATTTTGCTTTGTTTCTAGTTCAAAAATGAAAGAAAAAGAATCATTATATTCATTAAAATAACTCTCTTGTTCACAGTAAAGTAGCTGTGGGCAAAACCTGTTAGCACAAGTGATGTCACTACACTACTCATGTCAAAATTAGTGCACAACACATTGCGTGCACTGTTTTCTAAGTAGGACACGGTTATAATTAGACTTGCAAGGCAAAGATTTCAAACTGTATTTGTGAAAAACCTCCTCTGGTGTATCAGCTGAAGACCAACATACTCAGCCTTAAAACAAACAAGAGGCACCCTGTGAGTTCTATACATGCATCTGACTTGGTGCCTCTCTGCACACTACACAAAGAAAAAAAAACCCCACTGCAGCCCATTGGTGTACACCTCACATGTGGTCTGCAGTAAAATTTTGCCATTAACTTTTATTGCCGTTTTTCCTATCAGGCTGTGGTGTTCCCTTCCAGCCCCTCGCTGTTTATACCCCACTTACTCTGCAAACGTCTCCATGTCACTACAGGAGATAGCGAACCCGGAATAAATCCTTTGCCTTGCACGTTACTGTCAGGCACGAAAGAATTCCGTGGAATCATTTTTAGCAGTCAATTTGCAGTTGTTCGAGTTTGATCAAAGACAATACAAAAAATGTTGCGCCGCAGTGTCTTGAGTAGTCAAAAGTAGTCATATTCTGTACTTAACAAAAGTAAGATAAAAAAAATACTCTGGTAAAAGTGAAAGTACTGATTCAACTCCTTTACTCAAGTAAAAGCAAGTAAATGTTCTGAAATGTACTGAAGGAAAAGGTTTTTTTTTCCTGCAATACATGAAACAATACATTCATTGTTACATGTATGTTAACACATTCAATAACAATAAACTACAATAAGTTATTTTCTACATGTCTATTTTTCTCTGTCTTGAAAATGTTCAATATTGAACTACCCAACAGCAGAGTTCAAATAGCTCCACTGCAAGCAACAGCAGCTACAGTGATAATACAATAGTTAACGGAGTTTCTATCTTCCAAACACTTTGGGTTAGAGATATTTGGGTATTATGTAGAAGGTAAAAGTAAAACATAATCAGAAAAAGAAATACTCAAGTAAAGATGCCTTAAAAAAAAATCCACTTTAGCACAGCAACAAAGTATTTGTACTTCGTAACTTCCCACCTCTGACTCTCACACTGCTTCGCGTGGTCACTCAACACCTCACACCAGTTGACGCCACTGACATGGTGGCGCGTTATAAACAAAACTGAGCAGAGGAGAGATGGAAAAAATACATTTTTAACGAAGCCGTGCAGATGAAGACAAAGTGAAGAAGTATTTTATTTTTTTAATTTTTTACAGCTGGCGTCGGTGCGGTGCCGAGGGTTGCAGCAGGAGCTGGGGAAGCAAACAGGGCAGCGGCGGGATGAGCGTGGCCTAGATACACTCAGCGTTACATCGAGTTAACTTTGAGTGCAGGGGTGCAAACTTCGGTCGACTGTCTGCAAAGGCTCACAGACGCTCCGTCATCAATAATTCTTCTTCCCTTTATTCCCGTTATTCAGCAGAAATCTTGGACATGTTGTTAATACGTAATGAGCGCAGAGCAACAGGTTGGCCTGGGTTGTTGTTGTTGTTCCCCCCATGTGTCCCCATATGTTCTCCATTTCTTTGCGTCGCCACGTAGTCAGTCACCCAGAGGCCCTGGGCGGTGTGCACCCACAGTGCACGTCCTTGCTAGCAACAGCGGCGCGCGTTAATCAGCGCCCTCCGTGTTCCTGCGCTCGCATGTTTCCTCAGCGGCGAGGCGGACGCAGTGGGGCCTGGCGTGCAAGGGCGAACTGCTGACTTTGAGGGAAGTGTGAAGGAAAAAGGCAAAAATAGATCCCGAGGAGAAGTGAGGTAGAGGAGGGAGGGAGGGAGGGAGGGTGAGAGGTAGGGAGGGACCTTCACGGAGCCGCTGACTGATTGTGAGGTGGAGAGCCCTCGACTGCTGGTGCCAGACGCAGGTTGATCGACAGGTTGATCGGACCTTGATCCAACCCTGTAGCACATTCTTATTTATCCATGTAGTTCATTTGTAAATAATCCAAGTGTCCATAAAGATGTAAATATTTGGTTTTCCTTTCTTCTTCCATCATTTGTTTTTAATTGTATTTCTTTATAACTGATACATTTGTTCTTCTTCTCTTTGCATTGTAAATGCTGCGGTCTATTCTATTCTTTGGTTGACGGCGGATACACAAGTGAAGTATCACCAAATAAGCTCTTTTTTCATTATTGTAAATATCCAAACATCCCCAGCAGAAGCCTCACATGATTTGTTATGCAAAAAAAAAAAAATAGATTCCCAGAGAGCAACACGTTTATCCCCCTCTCTACAGTCTCCAGCTGGGGATGCTTGGAACAGCTGGCAAGACCAAGGTGTCACAGGGTGGGAAGAGCACCTCGGTGAGGGTGTCGTCTCCGATTGGATCAGAAAAGTGATGATGATTCCTTCAACAAGAAAGGGGAGAGACCTTCGACATCGTTAAGACGTTGCTGCGCGGATTTGCTGATAACAAAAGCACCGGTGTTGGGGGTCGACTGTAGGTTTTTACCACAGTGACATGGACCTCGGCACCACGGATCTCTCGCTCCATAGACCCGAACAGCAAAGACCTGCATAGTTCCCCTTTCAATCTGGTGTCCTGACAGCCTGCCTGCCTCACTTTCCCATTTGGGACAATGCACCTTTTGAATCAAATTCAACTTGAATAAAAAATAGGCAATAAAAAAAAAAAGAAAAAGAAAAAGATTGACTGGCGTCCTGTCAGCTACAAATGGAGGCAAAGCTCGGTGAAGGATCATTATCCTGCACATCCACTCACATTAGCGGAGCCCTGGGCCCTCCCGCTCCTGCTGCCGTCAGCACCCGCTCACTTCCTACTAGCATATATTCTCTTGGAGCTGACAGCTACTTAAAGCACAATGAGGGTCGCTATTGAATTAGTTTGTGAGCAACGGTGAGCGCAGCACCTCGCGCATACGCAATCGTCCGACAACCGCCTGTAACTTTAAGCGCGTGCGTGTTAATCGAAGGGCGATGGAGAATCGATCTGACGTCTTGCCATATCTTTTTCGGAGACACTATGAGTCATTTCCTGCCTTCAGCGGCGACAAGTCCTCGTTTTTGCATGTTGTTGCTTTTTAAAAATAAAGCGAAGTCATAAATGTTTGTGCTTTTGCCGCGTCGCTCCTTCATTCCTTTATCCACGCTAAATGTTTAGAAGTTCACCGTCGGCGTCGCCATGGCAACTGTTATTTCTGTGATACCGCGAGTTGCCGCTGCCTTCTATTCAGCTACCACTGTTGATTGACTCTCTTGGTGTGTGTGTGTGTGTGTGTCTGTGTGCGCGTGTGATGTGTCCCTGTCAGAATCTCTCTTTGTGCTTCAAATCGATGCTCCCGTCATTTCTTCTGTTTTCTTTCTCTCCCCGTCTGCCGTCTGCAAGATATTCTGTTGCATGCCCTGACTTTTGTCGAGATTTTTCATGAGATTACATGCAAAACTGCACAACCTGCGTCATACTTTCACAGTTGGCCAACAGGGCTGGGGAAATATATCAGGAGTACACAATAAAACTGGCTTTTGTTTTTTTCAATGCAGGAAATTGAAGTAAATTTTACCCACAATATGCGATTGCGGTTTCTTACAGTTGAAAGTCTACCGTAAATTCCCATAGATGTACTTAATCTACACCAGAGGGCTGTGCCTCTTGGAAATATTCAATTTGGCAAAGCCTCGGCCAGGCTCAAGGCTGACTGGGCAGTTTTTCATCCTCCTTCCGAATCCTCACAAAGGCTCCACACAAGTCGCCGATCCCAAAGAAACCCGCGTCCTTTGGAGTTGCCAGACGAGACCCTATACTCTCTGTTTCTATTTATACAGCCACCGCCGAGCAGTCAGAGTTTAAATATAGATGCTGAGTCTGGATTCTCTTCTTCATCTGAAAGGCATGAATAATTGAGCGGGAGAGGAGATGAGGTGGGATTCATTCAGGAGATGGATGGTCCGGCATAGATTTCCTTCCTACTGGAGTGGTTGGTTTTACTGAATGGGTGCCGCCGTGCACTTTGTGCATGCACGGTTGTTTGAGTTTGGGAAGGTTTCACCCCTCCTTCACCTAACCCGCCCCCAAAAAAAGTTTGTCTCGACTATGACCTTAAAGTACAAAGTGTTATAGGCTGCTAGCTAGCAGACATACACGGCCAAGGATACGGTGAATGTTCAAACTCTGATTAAGTCACTGTCGGTCACATCTGCTGAAGCATCGCATTTACACACAACACATTTGCTAGCGTCAAATCTAGAGGCCTGAACTTTTTCGTTCTAGTCGGACGGAGGAGGCTCCAACCCGGCTGCAGTTCCAGGTACGCGTGATGCAGGGTGGAGAGACCACAGCTCGGAGAGACCGCCAGTGTTCAGCGTGCGTGTGTGTGTGCGTGCGTGCGTGTGTGTTTTAAGCGAACATGCTGGGGGAAATGTGGAAGACACAGTCTCCTCCCGTCTCCATGGAAACCACATCTCTTTCCCAGGCAAAGAGGCAGAGCACGTCCACGTTCAGAATGTAGCGTGTGAATTATTTCACACTGTGCGACGCTTCGTTTTGGTAAACTAGTACTATTGACGGTTGACAACAAGACCGACGTGGAAATGAAAGATGAATAGGTTAGTTAGTGTGCCGCCTGTCTATCTATCTATCTATCTATCTATCTATGTACGGTGTCTACCTGGACAGGATGTTCTTAAATAGATGCAAGAGCTTAGATGTTAGCATTTGCGTAACCATGCTAATGTGTAAATTGGAACATATACAATTTACTTGTGTAGCACATGCACACGCACGCGGGCGTAAACGGGCAGAAGCCATCAGAAACTCCACACGGGGTGTCATCATCTTTGCAGAAGAAGCGCCTTAACGGCGAAAAAATAAACAAAGTTTCCGGGGGCAGAAGAGAATAAACAAATGGAGTTTGCGATGCAGACGGTTCAAAAAGCTGCGAGGGCTTTAAATAAGCAACAAATCGCAGTAAGGAGGGAGCAAAGAAAGGAAGGAGTGAGAGAAGGAGACTGTCAGACTGCTTTTCACAAGCTGGTCCATGTAGCCACCTCCTGTCGAGCTTCAAGAGGGTTGTCATGGTGACAGTGGCTGGCACTCAGATGTGGCTCAGGGGATGATGGGAGAGCAAGTCAGCTATATGCAGGGGATCGCGGTGATCAAGAAAGACCTGGATTCGCTGGTGGGATATTTGAAAGAAACGAAAACTCCAAACCTCTGAGTCCACACCAATTTAAGTGTCGAAAGAAAAAATTTACTTTTGGAATATCACCCGCCATGACTCCCAAGGTGCAATGTGTTTCTCTAGAGTGAGATAAATGTGTGTGTCGGGACTCACAGGAAGTAAAGGCGCGACTGTTTAAGCGCAGTAGCTTGTCTGTCCCTGCTCCTGTTGCCGCTAATGAGAAAGGTGCCAGCTCGAGGCCTCTGGGAATTATGCAGCTGCCACCAGAGAAAGCGGTAAAATGTCAAAACATTAATCCAAGCGCCGTCTAACCAGAGCTGGACCAGAAAATAAATAAATAAATAAATAAGCAAAAACTAAACCATGGGCAACCTCACACCCTGCTGCAAAAGTGTAAGTTTCAAAATCTTACTGGGAAAAGTGTTTGTGTTCTGACCTATTTTAAGAAACCTTAAGAAGTCTTCAAAAACTAGCAGCAGCGGGTAGCAATAAAGCCAGTTCCAAATTGGTTTTGCATTTTTAGCTATTCGGCTAAAGCAAATATTCTATACTGCATGAAAATACTGCTCTATGCATAGTTAGCAACCAAATAGTGGTTAATGTGGTTGCCAAGCAGCTAAGCATTCAAAATGATTTATATTGGTGGTGCAACCACAAAAACACAGCTTCAAATGGGCACCAATGGCAGAGTGGGAGCTAAAGTTAGCTTTAGCTGCAGGAGGATGGATCAGTGGTCACTTTCACTGAGTACTTATAAAATTCAATTAATAATTTTCCCCTATTAACACACTAAGACATGTTCCAATGTTTTGAAATGCTTTTGAGACGTCCAAAAAAATATAGATTGCTGGTGGTGTGTGAACGTTTTCTTATTATTAGGAGCTCATATTTCTGAGTAGAGCTCGTTCCCCAAAAATGTGACGCATTCACACATCACAACTGTGAATGCGTCACAGTTTACACTCTGAGTCTCATTAAGTTTCTGATCCAAAACTGAAGAAAGAGACAATGAAACTAATTTCAAATGATGATTTGTGACATGTTGTACGATTAAATTATCATCTTGTACCCATTTCCGTATCTTTCAGCGTTACTCCCAAACTCCAGTGGAATGAAGAACTGGAGTTTGCAAAGAAAATGAATTACACTTTTAAAGAATGTTCAGCGTGGGTGTCTGTGCATGTGTATACATATACATATATATGGCAGGTTCTTTTCAAAAGGAAGACATTCACGCCATCTGTGCAGCCTACATGTGTTCCAGCAGGCTAACAAGGAGCAGGTGTCACCTTGCTCCAGAAGACTGGAGTCGTGGAGATTATTGTGTCTGCTAAACCACATGACGACGCGCCCTGAGAGGCACGAGCCAACGTGATCTGGCTTTGTCTGGAATCACAGTGGGATTTCCTGTCAATCTGCTCCCTCCTCCCTCCCCATTTCCTTGTGCATCTTGTCTGTTCCTCGTCTATTAATATCTCCCTTCAGCTTCCCTTTCCGGCATTACTTGCACTTTTTCTGTCCTAATTGCAATAATCGGGTGATTATAATATAAACCCACGGAACATTCAGAGATCGGTGTGACGGATGTTGCCGTCAATTTTTTCCGCTTGTTTCTCTGGTTTGGTTTCCGGGTGTATAAATAGTCAAAGTAATTTCCTTGATGCAATTTACAAGCATGTCTGGGAACCGTTTTGGCCGTTTCTTTGACATCTGCTGGTTCCGTGTTGTCCTTCGTGTACGCTGAAAGGCTGACGTTGCACTTGCAGTGTCACCAACTGACAAAGTTAGCGTGCCGTGACATTAAACAACGCAAAGTAAAAGAGATAAAGTCGAGCCAGGAACGGATACATGGTGCACACAGAGAGGCCTTGACCTCATAAACGTGAGCCCTGATTTGTGGAGCTTTGATGCTGTTTAGTAATTTTACTGTTTGCCTGCCACGCTCGAGATCTGCTACGTTACGTGCGATGCAGCTTGAAAACTTTAAAGGTCTCTTATTATGAAAAAATAATCACACACCACTGTAGCCTGTCAGTGAGCGCCACAGAAATGAGGTAGGGGGGTAAAACTATTTTTTTCTTTGGCTTGCTCCACTTTTCAGAAAACGTACACCATTCTGGAAATCAAAGTCCCTTGTGATGTCAAAACGTGTGAAAGGTACAAAGGCACAGAGAAAAATGCTAAAATGTATCGGTTTTGGCTACAATTATGGTGAGAAACTGCAAACAGGGGGCTAAATAGGTTGTTTTCTAGGAAAAGTAGCATGTCAGACTGGACTCCTGGACAATACATACAGTATATATACATATATATCCTGAATGCAGATTTGAATAACTGAGGTGCCATTTAGTTTGGTCATTTAAACATTTCTGTAAACCTAAAAAGAAGAAGAAGAAGAAGAAGAAGAAGAAGAAGAAAAATTCAATAAATTACAGTGTCTCACAACATCCTTTGCCAATAACGCCATCCTGCTTTTGCCTCACAAAGTGGGCTCTTTTTTCCGATATTTTACAGCCTGTGCTGCACTTGTTGGCGCGACCTTCGCTCTCTGGCCGCAGCACCTCTCTGATCCTCCTGTGTGTGATTCAAATGAGTTTCCTCCAAGGCAGCAAGAGGAGAGGACGGAGGGAGGGAAATGTGGACGCGGGGCCATTATTCACGTCTGCCGTGACGCTATGGCAACAGGATTCCCTTGCTCTGATTGGTCCAAGATAGCGTCGCCGCTTTCGACCATCACTTTTACTCTTGGGAATGAGCATCCAAATAGCTCGGTCGTCGTCACCGTCGAGCACCTCCCAGCAACCGGCGCTGCCCCCTGGCGCTGCGCTTTAATTTCCTCCGTCCACACTGGAGAGGGGAAGCCCTGCCTCACCCTGGTGCGCCACACTGGCTCCGGCTCTGTTTGTTTACGCGAGTGACAGCGTTCGTCCGACGAGATTTCACGATAGGAATATGAATTGCGCTGACATAATTCAGTGCCCACACTCACACACTGCGAGCCACGTTTGTGATAGTGTTTTGCAAATAATCACTTTATTTTTGCACATGTACTGCTATTTATAGTATTTGTGTGTGTGTGTGTGGTCTTGTTTATTTACGGTAATGAAGATTAAGCTTCTGTTCTTGGCATCTTTTGTGGACACATTGAGGGCTTATTCCTTGATTAGACTCTAAACCGGTAAATAATTTCCAGATTATTTACTTGCCTTTTCTTTGTTTGAGCACGTAGCCAGACTATGATCCAGTTGGGGTTTGGATGGTAAAGACGAATTAAATGGTTTATGTCATTACGGGCATGTCCAAAATTGCGTACTTAAAGGTTAAAGTCCCACTGATTGTCACATCCCGAAGAATGTGCATTTGACCCATGCAACCCCAAAAACCCTAGAAGAGTGCCAATGTGTCGATGACTGGTTGATTAGCGTTCATTTGGTCGCTAACACACCCCTTGCTACAATGGTGCAGTTTAATTAGACATTAATATTGCTGTGTGATACTTAAGTGCGATGGCTCTGTTTGTAATTTTCTGTCCAAAAATATAGCAGATTACATAAGCGGATGTTAACACCAAGTGTGCAACTTCTTGTCTTTCATCAACTATCACAGCCGCTTTGTAGCCAGTTTGAAGCCTCCCAAACATTTTTAATTCAAAGCTGTCAGGGATATAACTGTGTTATGCTGTGTTACGTAATGCTTCTGTAATAGCATTACAATAATTGAAAAACATCAACTGTGTCAGTTTGTGGCAATTAGAGTTCATTCAAATGGCATCATAATCTTCCCAGAGTGAATTATGATGGCCAAGGACAGACAGATATCCTGCTCCAATACCTTGGCAGTGAGATTAACAGAGAGCCATTAAATTGGACCTCAACATTCACATGTATGAGGAAGGTTGGGTTCAAATCTGCTCCATGAATTCATTGTTGATGTGCAGTAATGCACGCTGGGGCAGCAATGGGGCTGGTCCATCATTTACCTTGAATTTAAAAATAATGAAAATGTGAAAAAAATATGTCTTAATATAAATATGATAATCATATATATTAGAATATTCAATAACATAATATAAGTAGTGTCGTGTAATGTATTAAATTGCATGTACTGAGGGTCTTCTGTCAAAATAGTCTTACTCAGCATTTTAATCAATAAGTGTAGAATAAATGTGTGGTGGAAAATGTATTTTTAAATCCTCTTTGGTAATTATATGGGTATATTTAAGTTTTTTGAAAGAGCCATAAACCACGTATCACTGGCATGCTGTTGCTGTTTTTAATCTCCTTAAGAAGTGAACTGATTCATTAGGGGTGTTCCTGATAAGTGAGTGATTTCTAAATAAATAAGTGGTCCAAATAAATTAAAGTCAGTACAGTACAATACAGTAGCCCCCAGGCTTTTAACTCTGATATTTCCAATTTCTACTGTGAATCACTTTCAGTCAAGTCTTTTAAATGTAAAAGCTTTTTTTTTATAAGAAAAAAAAAATCTGTATTTATCTATTTTTGTAAAGTCCAGCTATCAAGTCCAATTAGGAAATATATGCGTGATTAATAGTAGATTTGAACTTGTGTGTAATTTCGTGTCTTTCAGATCTTGGCCATAATCTCCATCCTGTTCATCGTCTTGTCGACCGTCGCCTTGTCCCTGAACACCCTTCCAGAACTTCAGGACACGGACGAGTACGGCCACGCCTCAGACAACCCGCAACTGGCCCACGTGGAAGCTGTGTGCATTGCCTGGTTTACCATGGAGTACCTGCTTCGCTTCCTCTCCTCCCCCAACAAGTGGAAGTTCTTTAAGGGTCCGCTGAATGTCATAGACCTGCTGGCCATCCTGCCCTACTACGTCACCATCTTCCTGACGGAATCCAACAAGAGCGTGCTGCAGTTCCAGAATGTTCGCCGCGTGGTTCAGATTTTTCGGATCATGCGTATCCTGCGTATTCTGAAGCTGGCACGTCACTCCACAGGTCTTCAGTCTCTTGGCTTCACACTGAGGAGAAGTTACAATGAACTGGGACTGCTCATCCTTTTCCTGGCCATGGGCATTATGATTTTCTCCAGTTTGGTGTTCTTTGCCGAGAAGGACGAGGAGGATACAAAGTTCAAAAGCATTCCAGCATCTTTCTGGTGGGCCACTATTACAATGACTACCGTCGGCTACGGGGATATCTACCCAAAAACTCTACTGGGAAAGATAGTGGGAGGCTTGTGCTGCATCGCTGGCGTGCTGGTTATTGCACTTCCCATTCCTATCATTGTAAATAACTTCTCAGAATTTTATAAGGAGCAGAAGAGGCAGGAAAAAGCACTTAAACGAAGGGAGGCCCTCGAGCGGGCAAAGAGAAACGGTAGCATCGTCTCCATGAACTTGAAAGAGGCTTTCGCCCGAAGTGCAGAGCTGATGGACGTGGTGGTGGAGAAGAGTGACAGACCACACGACAACCACCTCTCGCCAAGCCGTTGGAAGTGGAACCCAAAGGGGGGGGCTGCATCAGAGACGAGCTCCAATCGCTCCTTCAACGCCCAGGAGTTGGGCTCTCCCAACGAGGCGCGAGTCTCCAGCCCCCAGAGGCTCAACGTTCAGAAGCTCGAGGAGATGTACAACCAGATGGCCAAGACACAGTCTCAGCCAAACCTCAATGCTAAGGACAGGTCCTCCAGAGCTGGCAAACAGAGGGACGAGATAGAGCTGGGGGCAATCCCCGATCACGGGCCAACTGTGCTGGGAACTCGGGAAGGGGTGGGCGACATGAAAAGCTTGTCCAGCATCGATAGCTACATCAGCTGCGCTACGGACTTCCAAGAAAATCCACGCTTTGCCCACAGTTCAGCACTGGACCACGGCCTCCAGGAGGCTCACAGGTTCTCCCACAGTCCGGCCGCCACTCTAGTCCAGCATAGCAGTTTAAAACTAGGCCAGCAGACGAAAGTGGAGCGCGAAAGCACGCTGTTCCCTACGTCCGTGACCAAGCCCTCGTACTCGGAGAACGCGCGGAAATTCTTCTTCTCTGGCAACTCCTCGAAAAGCCTTATCCCGAAAAGTGGCTGTCGCAGCGAGGGAGAGTCAGGCCCATCGCCACTGTCGGACAGCTCAGTCCTGTCCGATCGCTCTCTGCTAAGCCCTGAGGTTTCTGCCTATACAACTGCCAGCAGCAGAACCCCACCAAAGTCCCCGGAGAACGCTGCCCTGGCCCCGACCGTCTTCACTTTCCACGACTCGTCCATCAGCAAATACATTGACGCCGACACGGATGATGATGAGCACCTCCGGGACATTTCTGACACCAGTCCCTCAGAGCACCTCTTGGCGGGCTCCAGCCCAAAACGCAGCAGCAACATACATTTTCAGAAGGGCAGCAACCATTTAGAGGTGGCTCACAAAAGGATGGGCCAAAACTGTCTGTTCTCCATGGAAGGGATCCGAGGGGTAGCCCACGAGAACCACGTAGGGCCTGAGATGGCACGTAGACCAAAGTTAGAGAGGGGATGTCAAAACACGTTGGATAAAAGCCTCTGAGGTTCAGGTGGAGCAGACAAAAACAGGACACAGAGACTCAGAACTGCCCCATTAGCCTGAGACAGAGGAATTGAGACGGAGGATGGAGCCAGGGACGAAAATCTCAAATTACAAATGACCTGAGCGCCCAGGTGGACATTCAGCTCAGAGAGATTGTGTGGTGGTGAATACTCTGGGAGAAGAACAATCCTAAATTGGAGAATGTCACTGCCTCTTCTTCAGCCCATTCCTATTAGCAGTATTACTCACCCACAAAAAAACAAAAAAAAAAAAAAAAAAGACAGTAGGACTCCCAGGTAGCCAAGTGGTTTGCTCGCAAATCCTCGTGGAAGCTGAGCCGTCATAGTCGACACTGAGCTGTGGTTGTTCTCAATGTAACACGACTACATCATGTTTTGTGTGTCAGGGCGTCTTCTTGACTTTTTTCATGACAAAAAAAAACAAACTATCCCAACTGCTAATGATTCCCATCACTGATTCCCAGTTAATTTTCAAGTCTAAAAGATAACAGAAGAGGACCTATAAGCCTATAAGCTATATACTTGTGCCCTCCATTCCCAAAACTGGCCTTAGTCATTTACATTTACATCTCATGCGTGTTTGTGTGTGCACGTGGCGAGTAAATGGGCACGAATGAGAGCAAATGCCAATGACTGATCTTGAGATTGTCTAACCTGATTTATTTTTATATAGATTAAAGAAAGCTTCTAATAGATACATGTGATTTGCTAGTCTACTGTCTCATAATCATGTATGTGAAGACTTGTATGACAATTGTATGAGGCTTAATAACCTGGCACGAAGACTGCCAGCCCGCCAACCATTGTTATGGGTATTCTTGCTCACGGTCAAGTCACGTTAGGAAGGGAATGTTGTCTTAGCGCATAGGTTTCATTTTAAAGGGATAGTTCTAAAAGTAAATAGAAGATAATGCATAGATATGAATCATGTTTACAGCTGACATGACTTTTTGAATTTCTCTAACAATGTTCAGCATGCATTGGCCTTCCTTTGAGCAACATAAAAGCCGCCAAAGACATCTCACTCTCAAATAATGGAGAATGCATGTACGCGATGGCGACGCCTGAGGACTCTCGTCACCTCTGTGTTTTTGCTTCATATCATTGAAACAAGCAGTGTAGGTACCGAATCTACACATCCAGGTTAACGCTGCCAGATGCCTAACCAGATACCGCACACCACACACACACACACACTACGGTTAAATGCTGCAGATTAGATAGATGATCTCTGTTTTTATTCACTCCATCGGGGCGCTACGGTCTTCTCGCATGCAAAGTTCAAAACACGTGGACGAACACAGGAGAGCGAACCTTTCCATCATCATTTATGCACAGTTTTTACCGAGTCGCAGTGCGCGCGGAGGCGTCTACGTTCTGCGTTTTGAGCAACGTGCTCATGTAGGGGGTTGTGTGCACTGTTATGTTTGTCCTTTAAATCCCTGTAGCATCCTGCAAAAACTTTGCCGCGTATGTTCAGTGAAACATATAACAAGTGCACTTCACACGTACACGTAATCTGAAGGGAGCACAGAATCCCTCAAAAGAAGCATGATTCCAGTGACAATGCGTTGAACCTTCTCAGTATGAAGATTCAGTGGCCTACTGTTTCTCCCTCAACCCTTTAAAATTTCACATTAAGGGTAGTTTGAAGTTTGCAGAGCGTCAATGCCTTGAATTACCACAACTTCCTCCAATTTCAGTGGGAACTCTGACACCTCAGCCTTCTTTTTTGAAAAGCATCTTGCCCACAAATAGAAAAAAAAAAAAAAAAAAAAGAGGCAGATAAAGAAGGTTATTAACAGTGAAAGGACCAACAGAGAGTCATCTCCATAATTTATTTGGTGTGTTTTGGTGTGTGTCTAATCACAAACCCTGATTTCATTTCCTGTTTTAATCACAGAGTTGAACCATTTCATATTGCTCTCCCATAGTGAGAGAAGAGGAGGTGTGAAAGGAATTTCAATGACTTTGAGATGCGGAACCAGCCGTGTGTATTCCTGTATGTGCGCACGTGTGCGCGCGAGTGCGTGTGTGTATGCGTGTGTGACGGCTGCCGAGCCAGCAACATTAGAGCAGTAGGGCTGCTGTTTAATGTTGAAGAATGACCTGCTTTCCATGCATGTCAGGGATGTTTTCCCTTTTGTTTTCAAACAGTCCCTCTGCATTTTGGACTCAGGCTGTAAAACATGAATGGCTCTATTACCACTAGAAAATACAAACAATTTAGCACTTGTTTACAGGCTCCATATTATATAATTTTCTGATCATCTTTTTAGTCCATCCCAGCCCCCCTGCACGATGAATTATCCAAACTAAGCTCCATGCACCTTCAGAAAACAGCATATTTAATCCCCGGATTCCAGCCTCCTACTCAATTATGTGTGTTTACGTCCCTTCTAAAACTAAACAAGGCTTTGTTGGACTTCCCCCTTGCAGACTTGCAGACTTACAGGATAGAATGAAAAACATGCTGGGAGCATTGTCGCTAGACCAGGTACACATGCCCTTTGTGACGTCACAAAGAGCTGATTTCAGACCTGTGTTCCAGACCTGGCAAATTACTGAAAGGCTGGAGATAAGTTTGAGTTAAGAGACAACTAGTAAAGCGAATTCATCAGCGTATGAGACCTCTAATGTTTGAACGCACCCTCGTTTCAGGGATATTTAAATTGAGCAGACTTTAGATACAATTATACTATGTTTGACAGGGTGAAAAAATCTTCAAGGCAAAGATATAGTCTCTGCTTAAACAGAATTGACAACAAAATTTTGTATTGCACAAAAACTTACATGATAGTTGTGGGGATCATCTGCAAAGAGAAATATTCCATCAAGAAATCTGATTTCAAATGATCAAGTCGTCGCCAAGCCGCAATTGGTTGGCAATTACATGGTGTAATCAACTAAACAACATGTTAGTATACAAAGTGTTCATTAACCAGTCATTGCACAAAGGGCGCCTAAGAGTCAAGGCCAATGTATGCCAAACATTTTTCCCTGTCATATCTGTTATATCGATTTTCAAAAGATTTCTTAAACTGTGAAAAAAAACAAAAAACAATTTCAGTCATAAACTCACTTCTTAGATTAAAATAGCAAATTACGCTTCTGATTTTCATTTTTCACACTACAATGAGGGCATTCGAGCTCACAGGCGCACGTGAATCACCACGTGAGCTTCTGTCACATCATTTAGGCTTTGTACACTTCGGTAGTCAGGGACCATTTTTCACTGAAAACAAAGATGACAATCAATACTCTACAAATAGGCACCCAGCGGTATTATACAGAGCTGAGATTCATTCTGAGACAGCGTCACACCAATGCATGCACTCATACCGACCTAAGTATTGAGATTGCGATACTAATGAGAAGGTTATTCAGAGGTGCAATTTGTGAGAGAAGCACGGGGCCAGTATATTACACAGCTTTAAAGGTCACTTCCACAAGTTCGTCGATGACTTTCACACTAGTACATTTATGACCTACTGTATGTGACTCAGCTAGAGCTCCTGAATCTGCGTAGAAAGTGGCATCGTACATGAAGTCACTGATACCAGCCATGCTTGTGCTGCAGCTTGCCAACGGTACAAAGCGGTGTCTTTGACTTAAAGTTGACGCGTTTAAATCAAGTTTTTCTTTCTTACAAAAAAACAGTGTTGGCAAAGTCAAAATGAACGATATTGTTTTTTCTTTTGTTTTTAACAAATTGCACCTTAAAGTGCATAGACAAGCTAGCGCAGAGAACCATCAAGGACGGTGTGGTGATTTAATACCTAGACTGTGATACTGTGACACGATACCTTTGTATAAAAAAAATACGTTGGCCAATAATTTACTTTCAGAGCTCGTTTAGATTCCCATCCAAGGGAAGTCTGTCAAACTAATGGTATCCTATATTTTACAAAATCTTCTTTTAAACAAGGTCACCATGACGGAGGTCTTCTGTTACTCAAAGGTCTAAAATCGTCAGAGAAAACACACACAAGTGACTTGTTTTACCTCTTGTTTAATGATACAAGTTCAAATGAAGAGCACAGTTTTCTTTCATTCTAGCTGATGGGGCCTCCCAACTGTAAAGCAAAAACGTATAGTTGAGACTCGAAACACACTAGCCACTTATCCTGCCTTCTAAATGTAACCATAGATGATCTTCTGTTGTTGTTTATTTACATATCTATCAAAGCCTGATAGTATCCTTTTCAAGGAAACATGCTAATTCCTAAAACCCGTGCGAGAGCAGCGCTTCAGCAACTAGCCCCATTCCACATCCCATCAACTGCAAACTGCTTGGGCTGCATTTTGGATGCCTTTGATGGAGTAAAACACACACATCACAGCATACGATATCTAGGGAATCAGTATTAGAGCACTGGACAAAATTCAGACCAAGTACAACTTTCAAACAATGTCTATTTTTTCTACGCTCTAAGTGGAATGGACCCCTACCTTGCCTAAGCCATCACTCTTTGTAAAGTACACTGTTTCCAGGGAATTGAGGAAATTAACAAAAAAAAAAAGAAATTTGAATGACCTTAGCCAGCTCTTATACAATGTTGTTTGTAGGTCCTGCGGCTGTCTGTTTTGTTTAAAAAAAAAAAAAAAAAAAGACAGAAAAAGAAAAAATAATTTTTACCTGTTGACTTTCTATGCTGTCGTTTCTGTATACTTGCTCTATTGTTCGGTGCATGTTGTAACTTGGCGTCGTGACTGGTTGTGATTCACACAGAGCCAGTACTTGTCATGTAAAAAAAAAAAAGAAAAGAAAGAAAAGCAAAGTGTCTCAATGTCCCAAGATATTTGTATTTCTTAAGAAAAGCAACATTTCCCTTGAATGACTCAAAATGAAATAAATCCAATCACTTTACATTTTGAATGAGGTTCCCGCCTTTTATTCTGAAGTCCATCTGCAGCATTTGTGCAAAGGAGAAGCTAATTGTTTAGTTTTTTTGTTTTTTTTTTTACCGATGAGGTTTGTGGTGTGAAGTCGAGTTTCGCTTTATTTTTTAGGACCACTTGTGTCTTATCAGCGACACTGGTTGCCCGTCTCTGGGGACGATAACAACGAAGGAACAACAACAACAACAACAAAAACAACAAGAACACCCTTCAATGCAGCATTGCGGTCTTGGAAAATGGTGTGCTAGATTGCTCTGGCTTGTTTGCAGTCATACATAAATCTGAGTAAATGTGTTCCAGGAGTGGGATGAACAGAAGTAAGGAGGATGCTAGATGAAGAGAAAGCTGTGGGCCGTTGGGCAGGAACAGGCCTCCAACCTTCCCACACGCCTCCACATACCCTTGCATCGAGGATTTCCCACCGCCTGCCACCGGAGAGACGGGCTGCAGCGAGGAAGAACGGAGAGATGGAGGACCGGGTTATTTGTCCAAACTGTTACAAATTGCGAGTGACGAACAAGGTCGCCATCTAGTGGCTGCGCCTGCTGCCAACAGAGCTGTGCAAATCAGTAAGCAGGGCTAAAAAAAAAAAAAAAAAACCTTTTCAAAAGGCCTAATGTGTCACATTCAAATGTATCTAGTATTTGTGTTAAATTCTTTTCTTTTTTTTACCAATAAGAAGAACATTAACTTATAGAGATGATGTCTTGTACAGCAGTACTGATCTGCTTGAGGTTTCATGATTTTATCCAAGCATCATAACCGGTATAAGAGACATGAAATGTAGTGGAAGATCAGACCAATATTCTGTGAATGTTTTGCCCTCAATTCTTTTGCCTCGCTCATGGGGAGCAGGTAGGAAAGGTCTGCAGTGCGTGTGGCCCTGAAATGCAATACACTCTCCTACCAACGGTGGCACAGTATCCCCACTTTTCAGTGGCGCTTGAATAAATACACAATCACTTTTTAATAAAAATGTGGAATCACCAAACGCCCCTTTTCTCCCTCATTGATGTGAAATCTGCTTCTACTGTTCTCCGCCTCCCACCTCCCCTCGTCGCTTTCCTCCCAGTCTCCGGCGCAGTGAGTCTGGCCGGCGGCGAGAGCAGGTGACTGGCACTCCACACACACGTGGTGGCCCTCGCTCAGGTGCCGCATCCAGCGGGTGTGTGGGCCGGAGCTCTGCTGGCACCCCTTGGTCAAAGAGGTCAGCTGAAACTGGACACAATACCTGTCGCACGGACAGATACACAAACGTCGGGTGGTAACACAGAGGTGACGAAAGCGAAGCACGTTCACATTTTTCTGACGTGAGTTACCCTGGCGCGTCGCTGCTGTCAGGAATGTGTCTCTTCTTCCTGGCGCTGCCGTAGCCGCCCGTGGTGATTAACGCTGGGACTGCAAAGAGGAGAGGATTCAAGACGGGAACATCATGGCGGCTAAGATTACACACCGAACGCCATCTGATTGTTTAGATTTAAATTGAATACAATTTGCTCTGCAAAAATAATGAGTTAGAGTCCACGCAACACAGGGAAATATTGCACTTTTTGCATCACTGACATTCAGCAAGTCCATTCATGCTGGAAGGTAAATGTATTGCTGGCAGTCTATCATTATTTGTCATTAGGTGTTATGTATACACCATATATGATATATGATATATAC
Organism: Thamnaconus septentrionalis; assembly: GCA_009823395.1. NCBI lineage: Eukaryota > Metazoa > Chordata > Actinopteri > Tetraodontiformes > Monacanthidae > Thamnaconus > Thamnaconus septentrionalis. The sequence continues at coordinate 17,996,424 of CM020506.1, forward strand.
ATACATTCACACATTATTTCAAATATTTCTGCCAATGCACATCACTGAGCTCACAACTCTCTGTCTTATCTTTCCCTCTCTCACACCAACTAACTCCATGCCTTCTTTCACTGCAGCCGTATATCTTCTCCACTATCTTGCCTCCTGCCTGCCACTTCCAACAACCCCCTGACCCCCCTACTGATTATATCCCTTGCCCACCTCTGAACGTATCCAAACCACCTCACAGGGCCTCAGAGTAAACATTTCAACAGAAATTCCAGCAGAGGTGCTTTTGCTATTTCTTGACTCATAAAGATTAAACGAGAGACTCACTGAGCGAATTGTGACAGTGGCCTTGCTGAGACCAGTACTCGGCACAGCCGGCCTGCTCCTCCACATGGGGACACGGCTGTGCTGCGTTCAGGGGCTCCTGCAGGATGGTCCTGTGCCGCCTTCGGACCGTTGCCTTGCACGGCTCGGCGCAGCCTGACCACTCAGACCACTCACTCACCACACAGGACACAACTGAGGGCACAGAAACAGACAGCACACCAGTGTGTGTGTGTGTGTGTGTGTGTGATATGAATTGTGTATTTGTGTGTTTACTTGTATTGTTTATTTATTCATCTGTATTATTGATTTATTTATCCATTCATTCATTCATTTAATTAATTAATTAATTAATTTACGGTAAATTAGGTGTGGATTAGTAGCGGGGGCTCGGGAGTGTAAATCTACATGCAAAACAAGGCAAACCTGTGTATGACTGTTTGGTTTCGTCGGCGTGTTGGATTTTTTTTTTTTTTTTTTGCCTTCTTCTTCCCGGTTTATGTCTGCATCATTCTGCCTGCTTTCCCGTGGACGAGCTACCATTGCATCGGGGTTAAAGATAGACGAAGGTTTTTTTTGCAGTCGACTACGACGGAACGACGCACGATGGAAACAAAGACAATCTGGCACGGAAAGAGGTGGGAGCCAAATTGGCAGAATGGCGGCGGCAGGGAATCATAAACTAATTAACCGAAGGTAACCCCACCGACACAAACACACACAGCGGACAGGAAACTAAGACACCAAAATAAAACAGGAAACGCACAATAACGAACTAAAATGCAGACATGACAGTATTAGGTGATTGATTTATTTATTTATTTATTTATTTTTGATGCCAACGCTGCTAAAAGTTACCTGTGCTTTTTTTTTGGAGCAGCTGTACATCGTGGCTTGCTTGCAGATGAACAGTTAGTCTGAGTTGGTAAATTGCTAAGATCTATGCCTCGCTAACAATTATCTTAGACCGTAGAATTACCTTTTCAGCACTAATAACAATTCAATAAGAAAAAGATTGTGTGTTGAACAGATTATACAATGTGTTGCACATATGGTGTGCAATACATCACTGATGGGTCAGAGGGTTGTTTGCCTGTTTTCCTTATTTATTTCGGTCTTTCTCTCTGTCTGTTGACCCCCTACACACCTCCCTCTCCTGTTTCATCAGGTGAAAACTGGGGAGTGGCTGCCACCTGCTTTGACAGATCTGTAGACATTTTTAAAGGTCCCTGTTTAACAATGTGCGCCCTCTACTGACAACTTGCTAGAGGCTCTTTGTATGAGCTGTTGATTGAAGTTTGTGGCTGGAGGTTTTGTGCTGAGCTACTCTACACATTCATGGGCTCAAATAGCTACTTTTTTTTGTATCTTCCACTAGGTTATGTTTTCTCTTCTTTTTTTTCTTTTTTTATTAAGACCCTGAGCCACCAGCTGCACAAAGCAGGTTTGTGGAAACGCTGAGTTCGTTACCCTAGAAACAGCAGAGACTCCAGTATCAGTAAAGGAAGTAACTTTGGCTCTGTTGCTACGGTAACAGACTTTGTGAAGCCACCCTGGTTAACTGAAGGTTTTATCTTAAAAAGCACGAGTTTTAGCCTCCTCCCTGAGAGACCACCGTTACCCGAACCAGTGCCGCATTCAACGTGCACTGTTGCTGCGTGTTGTTCACTGTCAGGAAAATTTTTTTACCATGGTTTGATTGCGACGGACAAGCTGTGTCCTTTTTTTTTTGGAAAATCACGTCGTTATTCGTTCTGAAATTGTCCTTCGATCGGTCCTGGTTATAAATAACTACTTCATTGAACAATGATGTTTAATTCCTAGTGGCTGCTGTATCTTAATCTAAATATCAATGCTGGGTCTCTCCTGCAGAATACATTTGAGGCACTCATGGCCAACAAGAGTGTGTTTTGTTAATGTGTGCATGTGAAATTGTACCATAAGAGATGATGTTCAGTTTTATTTTCCGTATGATTTGAATTGTTTTCTCTTACGTGTGTATCTAATTAAAATCCATCAATGTTTACATTTAGCACATTTAAGTAATTTTATTCCAGGCCAGTTCTCTTTTCTTTACTGCAGCCGTTGGGTTTTTTTTTTCCCACTCTACACAATAACTGATTCAATTCACCGTACAAGCATATGAATATTTCTTGTTTAAACATCCTCTTCGTGGAATTTGCATTAACGTGGGCTTTGTATCGTCGTGGTGCGTGCACATAACTCTGAATGAACAAACTCAGAATTTATTAACTCTACTCAAAACAGCTGTGAAGAAACCGGAAACTTTCAGTTTCAGATCGCAGAGAATGTTAAGTCAGAGTTTATGGTCCTTTGTGAAATAGGCCACAGGCCTGTCTCTTTTTTTTTTTTTCTTTTAGGGTTTACAACCTTTAGCCCTGTTGTGTTGTATTTATTTCATTTATATGGTGCAACCACTACAGCCAATACCATATATAGAAAGAAGAAAACCAACAAAAAGACCCAATTATAAAAATAAATAATGTAATGGAATTCACATGACTGTCAGTGCTGCTCCTTTAGTCACACCTGTGAGTGAACGGAGCAACCGCAGAATGATGCAGTGAGATTATTACAGTTGCATGCGTCATCCTTGAGTTCTTGGGAAGTCAGCTTTTTTTTTTTTTTAGTGCAGCTGTAGCAAATCATTAATAATTGATACTATCAAAGTCGACTTTATGGTGCGCACAGGCTTACCTGGGCAGGCCGTCTCATAGTCGTGGCAGCAGTCCAGCGTGGTCACGCAGGCCTGGTCGCAGTAGCAGGTGCCATAGGAGTGGTCGGGCTTCCATCCTTGGCTGACGCAGGACACGTTGCGGCCGCTGCAGCACAGACCCACTTCCTGGCAGCCTGGGTGACCCGGAGCGGCCAGGAGGAACACAGATAGGGCCAGATAAACCAAAGGGAAGGGATTTCCGATGCTGCTGCTGCTGCTGCTGCTGCTGCTGCTGCTGCCCTGCAGGGTCATCCTGACCAGGTCCAGTCAGTTCACTCTTCCACGATGGGGAGTGAGGGGTGTGGGAGTGTCCTGGTCACCTGTCAACAAGTTAGACAGAATCAGGAGTGAGGCTGATGACTGAGTTCCATGGAAGTCATTCATGTGTCAACTGTCTCTCTCTTAAAGGGACAGTTCCCCCCTGTGGAGCAGCAAAAACATTATAACGGACCTGGATGACATAAACACACTATTTTGTGCAGTATTTAAATGATTGTAATCAAACATTTTCAACTCTTGATGATTACGCCCCCTATTGTTTCCTAAGAGACCTTAAAGAGTAATAAAGACAAACCACATAGATGCACTCTTGGTAAGTTTTGAGGAAGTTTCACAAGATCTCAGGTCCCCCTTTGTCCTCAGATGCTCTGTGCAGGCATGCAAAACGGTGAGCTAATCCCGCGTTAAGACAGTAAAATAAACTGTGAAAACCAGGTTTTAAACAATAACAGCAACAAAAATTCTTTTGCTAAGTCTCTTCCAAATCTGCTGGTGAAGCCGCCGCGCAGCTTCCCAGGCCTCATGTGTGCCTCCACATGTGAAAAGAGTGGATTATTGAGACTCTGCGACTGAGGTTATTCATGCAAAAAGAACAACAGCCGCGGACCGCGGCGGCCTCACGAGCGCGCGCGCACACCAAGACTCCCAGTGACCTTCGACTGCGTCCGCCGCGCGGCAGCTGGTTGGGCCGAGGCCAAAGGCGACAATCAAAACAGCCGCAAGTTCAGTAGACACAGCAGCAAAATTATTACCAAGCAGTCGTGATTCCATTTCTGCACGTTTGACCCTGTTTTTCAAGGCAGTCAAACCTGTGTTTGATGATAATGATAATGATAGAGGAAGCTTCGGAAGCTTAGGCAGGCTTCGTGATGAGACTGTCAGATTGCGAAATAACAGATACGGCGCAAGGTTGGCTGGCTGCGTACTGGCTCCCAGTCACAATGGGAATGGGGGAAGCAGCCTGGCAGTTCATAAGCCGCTCTGGATCCACACCAGTTGATCTGTGCCAGTGCTCGTGTGCGCCGTCATGAATGATGCAGTGCACCATTAGTATTATTATTTTTTTGATGCGATGTCAGCTGCTGTTTCCAAGTGGCAGAATCATTTTTTTCCAGTTTTTTTTTGCTCCCCCTTTCAGAAGGAGCAATGTTTATCTGTGTGCCACAGCGTCGTGACATTTCGCACTTCTATCTCCAACCTGGGAGACTCTGCTTGGGGCTACATTGCTTGTGGCCGCCGCTCCAAAAGCAGCTCCATTAAAGCTTTTGATCTGCGCTATAATGAACGGCTCAGAAATATGCAAATTCACAGCTACTGGTTCACCAAATACGGCTCACGTGCCAAGACGGAGAGCAAACAAGGCTGGCAGTGTTCACCTTGAACAACAGGAACGTGATACAGAAACATGCAGCCCTCTTGGGAAATAAGTAAAAAAAAAAAAATAATGCAGAGATTTACAGTCCGTGTGGATAATCACCTTATGTTTTCTAATTGTGACTGCTTGACACGGCCGGCGGAGGGAAGCTGCTGCTGCTGCTGCTGCTGCTGCTGCTGCTGCTGCTGCTGCTGCTGCTGCTGCTGCTGCTGCTGCTGCTGCTGGACAGCTACCAGTCTGTCATTGATGCAAATATGTTGCTTTGTTGGGTTTGGGATAATGTGTCTACGCATGGAGGGGTGCAGTGTATAAATTCAGATCCTTTACAGTGCAAAGCTGAGGGCAGGACAATGTTTTTGTGCATGATGGGCATGTTTTTGTTTTTTTTAGATGAATGAATGTATGATGTGATGTTTGCTGCTGCAACACTGGAGTTGCCAAACAGTAAATTTCAATTCTATTCTTCTGTTCAAATTAGAGTAATACATCAAGACACTGTGATGTCTTGCAATAAAATATTCAAAGGCTCTAAAATTGAGTGAATTCTGCTTTCACGACTGGTATATAAAAGAGGTACAATCATGTTCAACAAACCGATTTAAGGATGAGGAAAATAAGAAGCTGTATTATTGTATTATTAAATATTATTAAATGCTATTAAATACTTCCCCCCCTTAATCACAGTTTAACAGGTTGATTCGGTGCGCTTTAAACTTTGCACAATGTTGCATGTTAAGCGTGATGTGGCACCATCAGTCGTAAAAAAAAAAAAAAAATAGCAGACCATTCACAGCTTCCAACAAAAGTGGATTTATGAAAACCGTAAGGTATTTGCCCTAATCCGGCAGCAGAGTGTTTAAAAGGCCCGTGGCTGGAGGCCGAGTTGAACAGGAAGAGGGTCGGAAGCGTCCAGCTTGGCTGTCTGCTGCATCCACAGCTCAACGGTTTCTCCACACAGACTGACTGAAGAGGCTGCAGTCACTCTACTTCTTGTCAGCGAGCGGCAACCAACCAACTGCAGTCCGCCGCCATGATTTTCCTGATGGACCTGCAGATGATGCTCCTGGACGTCATCTACTTCATCCTCCGCAACTCGGTGCGCGTGGTGCTGCGGCCCCGCACCAAGCCCATCGACGACGAGCTGGTGCTGATCACGGGGGCCGGCGGCGGCCTGGGCCGCCTCTTCGCCCAGGAGTTCACCAAGCACGGCTCCGAGGTGGTGCTGTGGGACATCGACAGCCGGTGCAACGAGCAGACAGCCAAGCTGGTGCGCGAGATGGGGGGCAAGGCCCACACGTACACGGTGGACGTGACCAACAGGGAGGAAGTGTACAGGTGCGCTGACCTGGTGAGGAAGGACCTGGGCCGCGACGTCACCATGCTGGTGAACAACGCCGGCGTGGTGGCCGGGAGGCGGCTGCTGGACTGTCCTGACGAGCTGATGGAGAGGACCATGAAGGTCAACTGCCACGCTCTGTTCTGGGTGAGATGAAAGAGCAGAGAGCGAGGACTAATAGTAATCATAATAATAATAATAATAATAATAACAAGAATTATTATTATTATTATTATTATTATTATGTAGAATTTAGTTTCCTGCATCACACAATGTTCCTCCTTCCTGTCATTGAACTAACCAGAAAAGGGGAGAAAAAGTCCACCTTGCTCCAGAAAGTGTGTCCCGTAACCAACAATTCTGGAGCTCAGCATCAGTATGATGTCACAAAGGGCACTGGCAACTTTCCCAAACTAGCGGCAGCACTTCCACGTAGCCAGTGTCTCTTCCTCCCCTTGTTATCGCCTTATTTTTTGTTCCTTTTAAAACATGTGGAAGTTCCAAAAACAAAAAAAAGCATCAAGTGTTTTTGCTGGAAGCTGTAAACAGCAGGCTAAGTATCTGAAAGTGGAGATAATATTGGTCTTTTAAAAATGTTTAACATTAGAGCAGAATTCATTGACCTTTTCACCTCATAGAATAGAATCTGAATAGAATTTATCAAAGAGGGAAACAAAATTTGATAAAATGTCAGAAACTTAGATTATTTTTATATACTAAACACTATTTTCAATCATGCTTTGTAGGTGTTTAAAGTCAAACAAACAGGGGCCAACCTGCCGTGAGGGCTGAGATTGTGAAATATACGGCAGATGAGGGAAGTCGGGCACAAATGACGCCGGCAGGCCACCAGCCTGCCAGCTGTAGCTGCAGCACAGAGCGGGTTATTGTGCGCAGTGTGACGCGTGGCGCGTAAAAATATGAACTGCGCTAATATGTTTGATCCTCTTCACACTGCGGCCCGTAAGGAATCCTGCCAAAATCCTCTTATTGCTTGTGCAACGTAAGCTCCCTGCACAATGTGCAGCCTTTAAGTCCCCAAAGAGTTTGTTGCCTCACTAATCTGAAGCCTGTGTGTGTGTCTGTGTGTCTGTGTGTGTGTGTGTGTGTCCCAGACAGTGAAGGCCTTCCTCCCTCAGATGAAGGCCAACAATCATGGACACATCATAACCATCGCCAGCGTCCTCGGTCTCTTCAGCACCGCTTGTGTGGAGGTGACCCAGCCACTTTATCTATTGATTTATTTATTTATGTATTTATTTATTATTTGTATCATCTTAGCTTGTTTGTTCCAGTGGTCATTTGATACCTAAAATCAGCAGGGTGAATGAATGAATTTTTTAATGGGCCAGGATTACTGCGCCAGTAAGTTTGCGGCGGTGGGCTTCCACGAGTCCCTGGCCCACGAGCTGCTGGCTGAGGAGGTGGAGGGAGTGAAGACCACCCTCGTGTGTCCCTACATTGTGGACACGGGCATGTTTGAAGGCTGCAAAATCCGGTAGGTCTGAAAAAAACAAAATTCAGTACTTGAAATTTTAACTCAACTCCAACAGCACAAACATCTAATAGCTTGTCCGAGAAGGGTTTATCTGAAAAAGGAAAAAATCAATTGACATCAGAAGCCAACATGCTGTAATTTTGTAGTTTTGTAATTTGGATTTCAGCATATTTGTCGACTTTGTTTTGCCCCCGACCCCCAAAAATTGCAAGAAACATGAGTAGCAGGACTCACAAGAATCATTATAAGTGCGCATTTAAAAACATAAACAAAACAAAACAAAAACACAAATCAGTTCTTTTGTCCTCTACCTCCGCCAACAGGGAGGAGGTGGAACTGATCCTGCCCCCTCTGGAGCCTCAGTACTGCGTTGAACAGGCCATGAACGCCATCCTGATCGACCAGCCGCTGGTGTGCATCCCCCGCATCACCTACCTGCCTGTCCTGTCCCGAGCGTGAGTGGAAGACTACTTATCTTCATATGTGTAGGAGTAGACTTCACTCTGGTAAAACTCACTTTTGTTCCACTGGACCACTGATGACGATTGATGAATGTGATGATGGTAATGACAATGAAATGAAAGTGCAGCAGATCCATTTCAATCAGCTATTTGCTGATGAGATTCTTCTTACAACCCAGCTGTAAAACATGTTAAAAGTGATACATCTTATGTAGTATTGATCAGAACAATTTAGAATATAGAATAACTTATTATAATACACTATTTTGTTTCCTGTCAGTCCATAATATCCTCACCAAGTTCATTGGCTCTCAGCAATTTTATTTTAAAAAAAGTAAAATTCAGATTTCTCCTTCATTTCTCACAATTCTCGATCTATCAGTGCTGATAATTGATCATCACCATCATCAATATTAGGGTTTATTTCAGACCGATGGCCTTTCGACAGAAGAACATTAACTTAAAAATTGTTGGAAACCGTTAAGATTTAGAAACAAACAAATACATAAATAAATGCCACAGTAAAGCTGCTGCATTAACGTGTTGCACATGTTCTCTTTCAGGCTGCTGCCCTGGGAATCCAACGTGGTCACATATCGGTTCATGGGTTCTGACAAGTGCATGTACCCCTTCATCGAAACAATGACTAAACAGACGAGCCCCGTTGAGGTCGCATAATACGGACAGAGTCCGCAGCGACAAACTAGACTATTTAAACGTCATCCCAAAGAATTTACAACAGATCAGACATAAACTGGGGAAGTTCAGGGGAAAAGGAAGCGTTTGTCAGCTGCAGTTGGGGTTCAATGAAAAGAAAGAACAGGAGACACACGGCGGCTCAAACAGAGGCCTTTAGATGTTCAGCCTGATCATTCCAGGAGCGTGCGGCAGATGGTGACTCAGCCAAGTCATCATCGACACAGAAATAACTTCTGGAATGTTCAGATGGAGTCTAAGACGCTGTTGTACTCTTTATTCCTTTACAACTGTTTGTGGGACAAAGTTCACTCCAGATAAAAAAAAAAAATAAAAAAACACTTCAGTAGTGCAAATAAGACTCAGCAAAAAAATAAATAAATAAAAAAGTTGCAGTTTGTGTAATGACACATTACTGACTTTTCTGTGGAGTCTTTGAGTATCTTCAGCACTGAGCCTACCTGCAGGGGTATTTTTGAAAAACTACATGGACGGACAGATTCAGTCTCACGTTGGAGTGAAAGATGTTTTATGGCAGTGAACAGTCCCACAAACGGCGATTGAACCCTCGGCTGGCGTAAAGGGGACGGACTCTATCGCCTGTCATTGTGTGTCCTGGGTTTTTGTGCTGTTTTGTCTTTACATAAAATAAACTAACTTGAAACGTGGTGAATGTAAAAACACTTGAACGACTCCGTTTATTTGGACAGTTTTTAAGGTTTAGTGGCATCTAGTGGTGAGAAAACAAACTACAAACAAATGGATACCCGATCATGGGTGGTTCATAGCGGCCTGGCCATGCTGTCACGACTGCTGTGGCAATCAAATAATAAATCCGCAACCAGGTTAGAGGGTTGAATCATAGGAAGTGAGAGTGTTCAGTATTTCTCTCATCACAAATTCCATCTGGGAACGATTCAACGCGACGTTCAGCTCGGTTGTCCGATATCCCACGTTTCACACTTGTGTTGTATCAGGAATAGTTTGAGGGCGATATCAGGAAGGCCTGTGGAGATCCATGTTAGCATAATATGACTGGCTCCATGTTAGCATAATATGGCTGGCTGCTTACACTTTTTATGTAAATGTAAGCGGCAGCAAAAGACAATCAATACTCATTTATTTTTAGCGGCTTTATGTAACTACCTACATATGCATTTCCAAATCCGTTTTCAGGTTTTCACACTGGGCCAAATACTCCCGAATCAATTGAATAATGAATAACACTCACGACTAAGGATATAAAGCTCTCTCCAACCCTACTGTGTACTGTGATCGATTTACTATACGTTGACGTTTGCCTTATATGTACTGCACTCACTTTAGATACACTTCACCTTTCCAGCCACTGTTTGTCGCCCACTACGGACGGCTAAAAGAGAGACAAGAGAACAGGAGTGTTTGTTTTGTGCACGTCGGCACTGAAATTTAATTACCATGGGGGGAGCAGTGAGGGAAAGGAGGCTGAACATGTGGTTGGAGGAGGAGAAACCGAGGCAACGGGGACTGTGGCACGCCCCCTGCTGCACGCTGCAGACACGACATCACATTACATTACACGCTACATTTAGTCAGAAAGTCTTCCTGGCCCTACATGGTAATGTTGGTAACACTGGTTGTTGATGTCAAGCACTGCAGGAAAGTCAGAAGTTCTCGTGCTGCATCCTAGAAGGTGGGACCCAAACTACGAGCTCAGCAGGAGGGCAGAGGGTTTTGGATGAGAAAGAAAAATAATAATACGGAAGAACAAGAGTTAGAACATCTCAAGGAGAGGAAAGCAAGCTCTATGCAAAAAAAAAAAAAAAAAAAAAAGGTGCAGTTCACAGTTAATTTGCTTTATTTCCCCCCCTCTTGTGTTAATGCTCCGATCATGATACAGGATGCAGCGAAGAATTTTCTTTGACTAAAACGCAAAAAAAATAAATAATGGCTACAATTAAACAACATCAAGGGGAAGAAAGCAATCCTTTTCCTATCAATCTTGTTTAACTGTCGATGTTATGGAACAATGAATAAAAACAGTGAAGCTTGCCCAAAACTTCCTGTTGCCTTCTAAAAAGAAAGAAAGAAACAAAACAACATTACGAATGCAGAGTCTGGGTTTTCTCTAGTGCTTCTTCTGGACAATACAACCTTCAGCATCTAAACAGTGCCATCCAGGGTCTGTGCCAATGTGCTTGAGTTAGCCGGTTTGAGGTGCAAATCCCCCTCCATCTCCTGCTTGCCGCACCTGGAGGGAAACACAAGTCACGCGTGAAGTCGTTCCGCCTCAGCCAACCTCAACCTGTCCTGCCGGTGGGCTGCTGTAAAATTAGAAGCGCTGTAATGGAGCCCAGAGACCAGCGGAACACAATATAGGGGCTAAATGGAGATGTTTAAGTGAATCTAGAACATCTTCAGGTACAAAATGGAAGACTATAGACAGGAAGGAAGCTGGATGGATGGAGGGCGGATAGGATTTCACAGATCAAAAATAGAAACTGTTGGAAAAGGTGTTGGCTTGAACTAGAGCAATGCAAGTACAACTACTGTGAGCAGAGCCTGAGAGGCCGGAAGTAACGATCGAGCAGAATAATGCAATTAGTCAACCTTGACTGCAATATCTTGCTTGTAAAGTACATTTATTTTATTTTATTTCATGATTTCTTTTTATTTCAAATAATTTTCCTTCTCTTTGCGCTACTGTAATTATGCACATTTCCACAATGTGGGATACATACAGTCATTCTATTCTATGCTGTTGTTTAAGTGTTTTCTTTTTTAAAAATATTTTTTAAAGGTATCATAGTGAAAACAATTAGCATGCAGGATATTAGCTGCCGGGCACCAGTTAGTGACAACTGTACAAATAGTAGAAGTTTGCACAAGTCGAGCTCATTAACATCACGCATCTGCTGGTTTTTATTATTGCAGTAAACAAGACTGCAAAGGTTCTTTCTTACCGCAACGCTGGTCCATTTCCAGTCCTTTCGTTCGACTGCTGGTCAAACTCCGCCAGCAGCTTCAATACATTAAGGGCAGCCTGAAGGCGTAAAGACACAAGTGAGAAGCATAAAATCATTGCACATCACCTGAGCATCAGGTAGGGCAGAGTTAGATGGCATTTACATTGACAATGGAAAACAAAATAATCCATATATATCTCACCATATCATGGCATGATTCTACATCTTTTCCGATGCCATGACTGATGAGCGGCGGCTGGGATGAGCAGTTGATCAGCGACACAAACTCGTTCTTGTTGTTTTTGGGAAAATCTTTGTATTCGACCTGCGGGGGAACAAAACAATGACTTCCTGCTTTGATGCAATCAAACGCCTACTTGCAGAAAATAATTTCAAAAATAAAAAGACACAGAAAGTGGCCGTGTTACCTGCAGCCCCTGCACGGCTGCCAGGTAGCCGAGCTGCTCCGAGGGCCTGGCGAGGGGCCCCAGAGGCAGCTGGTTCATGGGGCCCTTGCTCTTCAGGACGGCCTCGGCCGTGAGCGACGAGCCGGCGTACAGCAGCTCGTTGGCGATCATGGCGGTCATGGTGGTCTTGCCCGGGTTGGGCATCGCTCGGCCGTAGTCCTTGGCCTGGGGCCCCTGGCAGACCCCCACTGCCTGAGCCACCTCGGGGACCATGGGGAGGATCCCTGCAGGCAGCTGCTGGTGGCTCAGGTAAGGCAGGCGGAAGTCCTCCTCCTTGGGGCCTTGGAGGGAAAAGTACATTTTCTGTGAGACGGGCATGATGAGACTGCACACGGCGACTAAGACAAGGATGTTTGACAACATTAAACGCGGGCCAGGCAGCCCCGCAGACTCTCACCAGCTGCCACGTCCTCCACAGAGCCAGGTTCAAAGAAGGTCACTTTGCGGCCGTCGCTAGGCTTTTTGACTGGGGTCTAAAAATGACAAAAAAAGAGACAAGCTTAGATAAAAGTCAGAATTAGTCTCCAGAGTTTGAGTGGCGGTTGGATCGCTCCAATTTAAATTCTGAAACCATCCAGCAGCCAAAAACGTCAGTGGCCGGGTTTCCCAGATCAAGCCCTTCTTAAGGATTTATTATACCCTTAAGTTTGCTCTGAAGGTCTAAATAACTAATCATAACTCACTAATAATTAATTCTCTGAGATTAGGAAGGGACAACCAACCCCCTTTACCATGTGACAAACCCCATGATGGGGTTGGTTGGACACGGTGTGGTTCACGAACACGCATGATGACCATTTTATTTGCACACGTACATGAACACACTTGTTACTACTCCTTATTTTTCTTTGCTATCACCAATGACTGCTAAATACTAAAAATCTAAGGACGCTGTAAAGAGCGAGTCAGCTCAATTTTGCAGCTTTCTTAGTGAAAGAGCAAATCTGTGTTTTTCTTTCACATGCTTCTGAAGGGGGTTCAAAAGAAGCTCTTAGCACCAGGAGCTTCTTAACTGATCTGGGAAACACGGCCATTATCCGTCTTCACAACTAGCCAGGATCCATCTCAGTTGTGATCGAAGTGCCGTGACACAGGAAGCAACTCGGACCACAGCTGCTGCTGTTAGCAAGATGAGTTTAACCGAAACATTTTCATGCAAAGGAGCAAAGAACGACAATGGGGACTTTTCGATGCCAACGAGACGTGTTAGCTTCCCGACTGGTTTGGGCAGCAGAGGAAACACTGTGGCGCTTCACAGCTGAGCTAGCAAATTCGTTTTTCAGTCATATTTAATGCCGTGTGTGTCCGTGTCTCGTCTTGTGAGTTGCTTTGGATATGCGAGCTGGTGTGTCTACTGTGCGTCACCTTAAATCGGCCCGCTGCGTGTCCCTGGCCGGCCCGCGTGAAGCCAGTCATAAATCCCCCCCCCCCAAAAAAAACTTCCGTGGCACGCCGACACGATGCAGGTTTGTCATGTGGCCCGTTGCAAAAAATAACTGCCCACCCCTGCCTTAAATCGTCCGCTACGACACTGCAGTGCAGTTGCAGCGAGTGTCGGCCTCACATGAGTTTCGGCCTCGTGAAAAAAAATCAATTTTTTTGAATGTGTGAATCGATTCATAATTGGCAATGTCATAATCGCTATTAATCTAAGAATCGATTTTTTATCCTCACCCCTAGAAAACAAGGTTCATCCCAATCTTTACCTCCTGTCCACCTGTCATCGTACCTTCTCGTCGGTTTTGAGCGCCGGTTTGGGAGGCTGAGGCTGAGGCACTTTGTATCCCAGGAGATCCAGCATCTTCTCGGCCGCGTTCCTCTTGGCCACCTTCTTGCTGGGGCCCATCCCCTCCGCAGACTGGCCGCTCACCGTCACCTGCGTGGGCCCGACAGCGGGGGTGAGGGGTGTCGGGCGAGCGGCGGAGGCGGCCCTAGAGAGCGCTGCCTTACCTGCATGACGAACTCCCGTCGGCGGGGCAGCCCCCTCTCCGTCACCATGCTGTACTCCGGCTCCTTCTCCTTCTTGGCCTGCTGGATCTGCGCCAGTCGGCTGATGGGATTCATCCCCTGGCCGTACTCTGGGCTCGTCTGGAGCTGCCGGCGGCACACAAACGAGGAAAACTGAAGCCCGCCGCTCGCTCTCGTCCCGCTCGGCCGTGTCGGGGGGGCTGGGGCTGTAGTTACCTTGATGATGGATTTGGTTTTCTTTTTGATGCGAGGCAGCGTCTTCTCCACGCTGGGGATGTGAGGCAGCTGCCGCAGCTCCGCCAGCGCGGCGGCGGCCGCCAGCTTCTTGGCGATCTTCTTGCTCTTCCCTTCGCCCTGGCCGGAAAATTCCCCCACGGTCACGCACACCACGAAGCTCTTCATGTGCGGAGGGCCGTCTTCTTTCAAAACCTTGGAACGAGTGGAGGAGGGGGGGGGGGGTTACCTGAGCCGGAGAAGTTGGAGAGATCGGAAACGACTGAATGACGGAGGCACGGCTCACCTCGAAGTTGACGGGTAAGTTGCGTTTGAGTGCAATTTCAAACACTTGACTGATTTCTGATTTGTTGAGGTTCTCCTCCTCCGGCTCTCCGTTCATCTGTCAAGAGGGTGAAGGTGACTCAGACTGAACAAAGGTGATTAAGGACATTAAGTTTAAGGTCGCAGGGTGTCAGCAGAATCAAAGTACAGAAAGAAAGCAGATCATAATAAGTGATCAGGTTGATCCCTGTTTCTAACATCTGATATTAGGTGCAATGTGAGCACTAAGCAGATCTATCCTGTGGGCTACTGCAGATATGTTGCTGCGCCGTACAGCTGTGGACCCACTGTTGATAGAAACCATAAACGCTAAGCATGAACACTTGACAATGGAAACATTCAGCATCTCCCATTTCATGTCACGCTAACAGACTCCTTTCAGCACTACAGTGCTACACACTGGGCCATCAGAACTACAGTACTACACACTGGGCCATTTGCACTACAGTACTACACACTGGGCCTTCAACACTACACACTGGGCCTTCAACAGTACTGTTCTACACACTGGACCTTCAACACTACAGTTCTACACACTGGACCTTCAACACTACAGTGCTACACACTGGACCTTCAAAACTACACACTGGGCCTTCAACACTACAGTTCTACACACTGGGCCTTTAGCATTACAGTTCTACACACTGGGCCTTCAACACTACAGCACTACACACTGGGCCTTTAGCATTACAGTATTACACACTGGGCCTTCAACACTACACACTGGGCCTTCAACACTACAGTACTACACACTGGGCCTTCAGCACTACACACTGGGCCTTTAGCATTACAGTATTACACACTGGGCCTTCAACACTACACACTGGGCCTTCAACACTACAGCACTACACACTGGGCCTTCAACACTACAGTTCTACACACTGGGCCTTCAACACTACAGTTCTACACACTGGGCCTTTGAGTGATGAGTCTCTCACCAATGGCAACTGTTGCAACATGGGCTCCTTGTGCAGCACTTTCAGAGCCTTGGCAGCGGCGTCGTGTTTGGCTAACTGCCTGGTGCGCCCCCTACCGATAAACTGCTGGCCTCCGACGGAGAGCTCCATGTGATATAGCATTGGTCCCATTGGAGGAAATGGGTAGTAGAACCTGGCGTAAAAAATGAAATAAATAATAGGGATATTCAAGATTCTTCAGTGGATAAATAACAAGAAGAAAACAAAGGAAAAGGTCAGAAGCGAGGAGTCTCACTGTTGCATAGAGCGCTGGTAGGGGCCCGGGGCCCGAACGTTATAGTTGAAGTTTGGTGGTCTCATCCCTGGGTACGGGTCGAGCGGTTTATACAAAGGCTTTTTCCCGATCTTCATACATAGTGCATTTAGTTCCATTGTGTGCGTCATGCCATCGGCTGTGGAGAAAGGCAAGGGAACGGCGTCCCGGTGAACAACGAAGCGTCGCAGCAGCGTGCAAGTAGGTGTAGGGGGCGACGGCAGTCAGACTGAGTGGGAGGCGCCCACCTGGGTTCTTGCCTGTGTTGCGCGGCATCCTCAGGGTGGGTTTGGGAAGAGTCGTCTCAGCGAGGGCGGCCGCAGCCGCCGAATGCTGGGCTTTCTTGATGCTGGTCCCCTCGGCTTCCCACTGCTGCTCTCCCAGCGTGAGTCTCACCGAGAAGATCTTGAAGGACGAGACGGGGAGACAAGAGAGGGAGGAGCGGTGATTCTGGGATGCCGGCAGAAAGAAAAGAAAAGCGTACTGTAGAGAGTCACGCCAGAGCGACTGGATCACCTTGGAGTGAGCTGGTCCTTGCTCAGACAGCAGCTTGTATTCAGGTTGGACCTTGTTGAAACGGGCTAACTCATTCACCAAACACATGGGGGTCTTCTCTTTAGGGTTTGCCATGTTACACACTGGGGAGAAAGCCAGATAAGAAAGTCAAAATCTCCTCAGGACGGAACAATTTATCAGACCCATTTCAAGGTGGAGCTGCTGTGTGTCGCTGACGGCGGGAAGGCAGAGCGTCAAATAAAGTGAGGGACTGGACAAGCAGCGTGATGAAGAGGGGACTTTTTAAAAGAATGCGCACTTTGAGGAGGGAAACACAAATAGCACGCAGTTGTACAGCGCAGGAGGACAATTCAAGATGTGGACAGTTGGGAGCTGGGATTTGAACCAACAACCGTGGGGTCATCGGATGAGCCGCTCTAGAAACTGAGCCTTTCCAATTCCACCTAAGACTGCTAACAGTCAACTACACTAAGTTACAAGAGGACTATAGCAGGTGTTTGTTAGTATTAAAGCTGTCTGGGAAAACAGTTAAACTGTAGACGCAGAGAGGGTTGTGACCTCCAATCATAGGGGACTTAATAAGTGACTTTGAAATGAGCGACAAGAGAAGCTTGACTCTATTGGTCCTTGCAGCCAAGCAAATTAAATTCAATTGAATTCCTTTATTATCATGATACAATTAAGTACAACAAAATTTAATACTGCCTTCCTTTGGTGCAAACATTAAATCAAATTAATGAACAATAAATACTAGTAAAACAATAACAAATAAAGCCATAGTGGAAAAAAAGACCACACAACACACATTCCATTCATCATCATCATCATCATCATCATCATCATCATCACATTCTGTGCTTATGAGAGATGAGACCAAACAGCTGACGGGTGTCGCCAGCTTGAAATAAGCACTTGCTAACCCGAGCACCAGCTTACCTGTGGTGGGGATGTAGGGCGTGGCGGAGCCTGCCGGCAGAGCGGAGCTCCTGATTGGCTGACTGGCACTCTCGGAGGGCAGGGTGCTGGAGGCACAGGGGATGCTGTAGCCAGGCTGCGGCTGCCCCAGCTGCAGGGGGGCGGGGGCAGCCGGCAGCGGGCTGGCGGGGCAATGAAACTGTAGCTGCGACATACTGGCTGGTTCCTGGTAGGGTGGGGTCGGGTCGGGGCAACGAGCTCTGTAGTGTGGTCGGTTTTCTTGAGCAGGCGAGAACGTGAGCCGCAGCACCTGGAAGAGCGGAGGCGTGGGGGCCGTTTCATTTCACTGACCAACCAACCAGAGAGGGTCGTCATCCGACTCCCGTCCAGGACCCACCGAGCATTCGGTCGACTCTACCCGCACATACCGGCACTGCGATCCAGCACGGATTCAATATAAGTGCTGGCGTTCAACCAACGAGCCTGACAGGCAGCCAACGCTGACATCATCATCATCATCATCATGATCACTATGACATAATGAGCGTCTCACGGTATCAAACAACTGAAGATAAGGTTTGCAACAAAGGGGGCACCTTGCTGAACTGCTCTGAGCGCCGGTGATGAAAGCAGCTCTTCAGACCAGATGTTTGAAACCATCGGAAGGTATCACGCAATCAATCACAGGTCTGCAGATCAATGTTTTTCAACCTTTTTTTGAGCCACGGCACATTTTTTACATTCAAAAAACCCCATGGCACACCACCAACTAAAAACATGGACCTGGTTAGATGCACACGAAGCTGATATTCTGGGAGGAAAGTCGGCTTGCAATCCATTTGAAGCAAAACTTGACAATGGAATGTTTTTTTAGTTTGGTTTTTTTAGACCAATTAAGTGAAATTTGATCATTTTCATGGCACACCTGACATTATTTCATGGTACACTAGTGTGTCGTGGCACACTGGTTGATCTAGACAAAGGGGGAAACTTTTACCTAAGAATAACAGCAGGTCCTATTTGCATTCATGAGAGGGGGTGATGCAGACTCACTCTCATCATTTGATATTCACTACAGCCATTGCACTACTACACAATAACGAACAGTTTCCTACTTAAACATAACAAACACTTTCATAGACGTTTTGCAAAACAATGACCCCCATACATTAGATGTGTACAATTAACAACAAAGAAAGTCATGCGTTTCCTTTATCAAACGAAATGGCCACACGTGATGTTTCACCGTCCCCTCAAATGTTTGTGCACCAGTTTTAAAGAAAAAGAATCAAGCGGGCCTAACAACCGGGTGGCTCCCGGGTTCAGGTGCACGGCCACAGGGAGGAGCCTTTATTTCTGCCCCAGTCGTGCTTTGTGGCTCTTGCTTAAAAACAACAAAAGCATAACAAAAACGACCAAATTCGTGCTGACATTTACGCGTACAGCAAATGACCAAATCTCGCATGCACACTGTTGCAAAATTTGGCACAATGAATGAATGTAGGTGTGTCCAAGTTTTGCAGCGTTACTTGGTAAGCTAGCGTTGTGAGGAGCTGATGCATGCATAGTTTCCCCTGCTTGCAAAAGTGTTTGAACGAGAATGTCTCCCACATTGCTGTAGCCGGCTTTCTTAAACGTGTGCCGGTCTCCGCAGACGGAGACACAATTCTTCCGAAAGTTAATGAATTAGCTGAAAATTGCGCAGCAAAACCCGCAGATTGTCCCCCCCTCCTTCCAGCTCCACGTTAACGCTAGCAAAGCAGCTACAGCAGCTGGGCTCTATGGGAAGGAGCTGTCCATTTCAAAACAAAACAAACTTTTTTTAAATTAAAATTCTTGCCTCGAGGGAGAGAGAGGGAGACATCCCGTAGATTGTTATCAGTTCCTGCCAAAAGTTTATTCGGCGAATACACGTCTTGCGTTCATGCTAATTGCCGACGAGCCTGAGAGCAGCCGGTGAAAACGCGAGCTAGCTAACGTCACCCTCGCCTGTGTCTCAGAACAAACCTCACCTTGTCCTTCCTTTATAAACTTTAATTATTCCATTTTACACGTTGGCGGCACTGTCGTTTGCTGAGCCAACAGCCAGCGGAAGGGGTCAATTGAAGTTGTTTCTTAAATGAAAAATATTGCCGGTGAGGTGATGGGAGATTGGCATAACAGGGCAAACACTAAAGAGAATGGCCCGATGGTGAATCTCTCTTCCGGACGTGACGTTGCCGCACCGGAAGTACTTACAAATTAAGGCTGGAAAAAGGATGGAGAGGCTGCTGCTGCTGCAGTTCTAACCCCATCACACTTCCGCCTTCTACCTCAAACTTAAAATAATTCAACAACAACATCCACATGACACTTGATTTTTATTTTGGTCATACCCATCAGCAAAAAAAAAAAAATCACTTTTTATGCAGCACAATTATTCTGGTCAGTAAAAAAAAGAAAGAACATTTACACACAAATATCAATTAAGTGGATAATATTAGCTAATAAATATAAAAAACATGGTAACAGGTGACTATAAAATATTGCTTCTATGGTCTAGACTCTTTCCTAAAACTCCTTGGATTGAACATAAGAGCAGTGAGTGAGCTGGTCATAGTGGTTAGAGTCCATGAGGTCACAGGTTGTGCGCCTGACAGATGTTCAGCGAGTCTCGCAGCATCAGATCGCGCAGGCGCCACAGGGCATCTGCCATGGTGGTGTGGGCTCCTTTGCTCTTCAGCCAGTGAACCGGCAGCCTGCTCTCCTGCTCTTTGGTGAGGTGAGCGTCACGCCTTTGAGCTGCGGGCCAAGACAAAATATTTGATGGCACAAATTATGACATAGGTTGCAGTGCAACAAAACACTGGCCATTGAACACATAGTCAACATCCCCAGAATTCCTTGCCAACACATTTTCCGGAACCTAGTAATTGGAGTTGAAAAAGCTCCCACCTTTGAGCGTTTCATCCCACTTGCTGACCGTCGGAGAATCGGCATTCAAGCCCTCGATGTACTTCAGATAGGCCTCCGAGTGGAGCACCCTCTGGGTCTTTGGCGGCGGGGCGACAAACATGGGGGTGCTGGGCTGCAGGTGTGACGGCTGGCCGGGGTACGGCGGAGGAGCGTGTGATCCGGGGCTATACATGCCAGGCTAAAAATAAACAAGCCAAAAAGAGGTAGACGTGCAGAAACGATGCATTAAAGAAACACATTATGCACTGCACAACCCTGGGCTTGTTTTTAGTTTCAGCTGTAGGAGATACCAGATATGGTTCAATGTTTCAGACTAATTTACACCAAGTGCAAAAAGTGCAAATACTAATAAAAAGCATGTGATTAATTGTGGCGAGGGACTCACCTGATGCATGTAGTTGCCATGTCCAGGACTTCCTAGCATGCCGTTCATTCCGGGGCCCATAACACCTGTTAAACACAATAGTTTGTTCCTATACTTTTCACACAATTGACAAGTCGGAAGTTTGTCCCTTTTTAAAGGAGCCATGTACAAAATAATTACACTCAGACGTCACGATTGTGCAACTGCACGTGGATGAAAACCTGAATACCAGCAGGTCCTCGGTGGCCTGAACCTCCACTGAGCAAACAAGGATGTAACGGAATCATCACTGCTTGGTTGACAACATCTTTACTATGCATGCATGAATTATTATGTAGGCTTTTTGTTGTCACTGCCGCAACAGTTGGGTAAGACTGAGAAAAAGAGATATATGGACATCATATTGATGAAGCTGATGGCATTTACCAGCAAGTGGGGGTCATGACACACACAGACGTTTGTGAGGTCACTTTCGACTCGACGTTTCCTTACACCACGAGTTCTGTACATCGCAAATCCCATCCTTCCTGAAATCTAACGGGCTGAGTTTTGTGCATGGCTCCTTTAAAACACATAACTAAAAGTAGAGTTCCAACATAGGGCTGTTTCTGTCAGTTTTGCCTTCGTTATAGCATGCATTAAAGGGATAGTTCATTTTTTTGGCTAATTTTCAAGTCTACTTGGGCTCATGTGAACGCCGCAGACTGCTGGGTTCAAATTGCTTGCCTTATTATTTAAATACCGACGGGGACGTCCTCTCATTCCCATAGACACCCAATCAACTTCCAATGTCACGTTAGACTCACTTATAAAACACGACACGTCCATGCGCCGCGCTGACAGATCAAGTCCTTTCAATGCCTGAGGGACCCGTCGTTTTTTCAAATGCTATTTTATTACTACTACTGTACACCGAACAAGTCACTGGTACTGACATGTTTGGTTCTGCTAGCTTGCACTGAGGATGTGTCACACGTAACCGACCGGGACTGCTTCCTGGAACACTACCAAATACCCTATACATGTATATATTAACAAAATGAAACAATCTAATGAAAAAAACCGACGGACCTCTCGGGCATTAGAAGCAATTTGCTCTATGAAGAGAAGCATGGATGCGTTTTAAAAGTGAGTTGAACGTGAAGTTTGAAATTGAGCGGATAATGATCGATCATTAGGGATGAGGGGAACCTAAAGAAAGAAAGAAAGGAAGAAAGAAAAAAGAAAAAGGAAAGAAAGAAAGAAAGACAGGAAGGAAGAAAGAAAAAAGAAAGAAAGAAAGAAAGAAAGAAACTTGTAATATCTAAATACGAAAGAAAGCAATTTGAAAACTTTCAGGTGTTCACGAGCCCAAGTTGACGCGACAATTAGCTCATTTGAAGGAGAAATATCCCTTTAAGTCTGTAAGTGACCGAGGGCCGATAATACGTACAGTGAAGGATGTGGCGTGTGAGAACATTGTTTGTTTGTTTTTTCGGAGAGCTTTGACTACTCTGAGAAGACTAGATACGGCTGCGCAAACCCCGTGGACCAGGTAGACCCCCCTCCAGCAGGAGAGTCGGGACAGGATGTGGCTGGGACAGCGGCCCCTTACCCTGATGAAGCATGCCAGGGTACCCGGGCATGCCTTGCCCGAGGTGGTGAGGCGGGAGATGAGGCCCCCCTGCGGGGTGAGGCGGCATTGTGGCCACGCTCAACAAGCCCTCATGGCTACCCTGCATGGGCATGTAAGGTGGGCCATAAGCTCCCATCATGCCTTGTGGGGAGGGGGAAAGAAAGGCGAGGAGAGGACAACAAACACATCCATGCATAAGTGACATGCGGCTGAACAACATGCACTACTACGTCACACAGCGGCCCCCTTTTCACACATGCACCGTCAGTTGCTGCAACCTCTCCTTGTCTGGGGTCAATTATCTGCTGAAAAAGTAGAAAATGTGTCTGAATTTACTATGAAAACAATGTGTGTGTGTGTGTGTGTGTGTGTGTGTGTGTGTGTGTGTGTGTGTGTTATTTCATTTATGAAGATATATTTCACTTCTAACTGCGCCGGTGAATTAAACAGAAGAGCAACAGTCTTCCTTGAATTATGTGTACCTGTATGAGAAACATTGAAAGTCCTTGTGAGCTGCTAAGAAAAGGTTCATTGTGTGAAAAGGGGAAGGCAAAAGACAAATGAGTCTAAAAAAGAAAAAAAAGGTTAGCTGGTGAAACAAGTTAAGTGAACTTGAAAATGAAAGATTCATGGATTTAAAATAAAGGAAATAATAAAACCAGTCATGCAGTCAATGTCATGCATTTTTTAAAAACGTGAGCCTAGTGGTAACAAAACGCTACACAAAAAGTGAACACAAAGGGAAAATGGCAGCGAAAGGAAGAACATAATGTTGTCTGGTCTGGGCATTCCTGAGGTGAATACGTTAGAGGATTACGCTGCTGTCAACAGTCCAGCCTCATTTCCCTGCTGCCTTGCTGCCAAACACTGGTGCTGCTACTGAGAGGGGTTACCTGACACAGGTGACATGGTCTGGCTTATCATTCCCATAGTGCTAGGCGAAGGCACCACCCCCATCAGTGACCCTAGGGGGGTACCTGCTCTCGGGGATCCCTGCCTCTGGGCTGGCCTGTCGCGCTCTTGCTGCTCCACTATTTTGGCTGCACGCTCTGGAAAAAAAAAAATAGAGGGAAAAATAAAAAAAAAATCCACCGTTTCTCACCGAGAACAACAGCAAGCTACGGTCAAAGGGACGAGCGAACGTCCAGAACGGTTCTCACCCTCGTATTCCGTTTTCTTGACGGCCTCCAGGTTCCTCCACTCCGTGCCCACCAGTCGACTCAGCTCCCCGAAGGAGAAGTCCGGGTGCCGGGCTTTGATCACCGCTCGCATCTCGCTGCTGAACAGGATGTAGCCGCTCATGTTCATCTTCCTCTTGGCCCCCTCCTTCTTCGACATGCCCTTGATCTTCGAGGAGGACTTCAGCCAAGAAGACACGTGTTAAAGATTGAGTGCATACTATGTGGAGATTTCTGAAGAAGAAACAGCGACCTCAGGTGGTTACATTTTTGATTGCAGCAATCTTTCAAGTAATTCCCCTTGGGAACTCCTGACTCTCCCTCTCCTGAGCTCGCCAGTGAACTACGGTGGGCTGCAATCCCAAACCTGGATACCTCGTGCACAGTGTGCGAAAAACCAGTCAATATTTTGAGAGGGTCCCTGATTGGTACACACAGGACCGGTTGGCCCTGCTTGGCAAAAAAATTTAAAATATATTTGTATTAATAATAATATATTTAAAAGCCGACCTCCCTGGACAGGCTTGTATTTCACACACTGCTCGTCCACCTTGTCCTTCTTCGGTTTATTTGAGGAAGCGAGCATTCATCCTAATTACGAAACACGCTCTCATGCGGCCTGGTTTGTCCCTCCAAGGGTTCCTTAGAAACATGGCAGTGCAAGACGGCAGCTAGCTGGGAGCAAGACCCTTGCTATATGTGTACTCTCATATACATATAAGAACCATCAAGAGGGTAGGAATACCAAATTACTTTTACTGTGAATATATACTTGTATTAATGTATTGTATGTATGTTAAGACCTTTAAACTGGTAACTGAGGAGGCATGTTGGGTGACGGCGTGCAGCTGTTAGGCAGGTACCTGTGAGGGTGTGTAAGGCATGTCCATGTCGCTGGCCTGTGGGGTTTGCATCTGAGGCGTTGAGGGCGTCTCCGACACCTCCTCCTCTTCGTCCATCTCCTCCATCTCCTCGCCGTCGCCCTCCTCCATGTCGGCCAGCTTCAGCTCGAGCTCCTCGATCTTCTTATCCAAGAAGGGGGACGCCTCTTTCTGGGGCACCACCAATTTTCTGCGCGAGGTCAAGCCGCAAGCGTCACGCGTCGGTCCGCGCGACAACATTCATCACACGCGCGAAACTAGGCGGCGCCGAGCCACAAACCTGAAGTAGTAAATCTCATCCTCCACCACTTTGGAGGAGAAGGAGAAGCGTTTCAGGCCCTTGAACTTCTTCATCTGCTTCTCCGAGTCGATGTAGCGGCTCTCGCACAGCAGGATGTCCTTCTCGGGGACCTCGGTGGGCCTGCACGAGAGGTATTCCCTGAAGGAGGACACCATGCATTTGCCTGAAGGGAAGACAGAAGAAGAGGGCAGGAAAATAATTTGATGGCCTCGGCAGCATTAATCAGAGCGAGAACAGAGAGGAAACATTCACACGAAAAACGATAAATGCTTTAACTTTATTTAAAGAGACTAATAAAATATCCAACTACCCATCCATCCATTGAAAATATTAGCATCTGGAAATACGGCGAGCTTTTCTAGCTCTTGAACGCATCACGGGCAGGTAGTGGGTGCAGTACCGATGATGCAGGTCATGGGCAACGTCTCCTCCAGTTGGCTCATGAACACCTCTCTCTTGTAGAACATCTTGGTGGGCTCGTGTTCCGTTTCCTCGGGATGAATGAAGATGGGTCCGAAGAAGTAGGTGACCCCGTTCTGCACCCACAGCTTCTCCACCCTGCGGGAGAAGCGGGACCGCGGTGGCCCAAAGTCAACGGCCGCGCTACAAATTGCGAGAGCCGTCGTCGCGTGAAGCGCACGTGCGCGTCTGCCCACCTGGCGGCGCGCGGCTTGGACAGGCCGTGAGACTGGATGTAAACACAGTCTCCCACTTTGTACCACACGTTGTTGTAGCGCAGCTGCTCGTAGTGCTGACAGTCGGGCTCGGCGCCGCTCATCTCCACGGGGACGTCCTCTCTCTCCTGCATGAATGAGTTTGTGCACAAAGGGGAATTTCTATTGTGACGAACCCACAAGCATTTTATTTGCGGCTCAGCAAAGCCCTGTTTAAACTGCCCAGCTGGCACAGATTAGACATAGCATAGCTTTGCTGCCTCTTGGCCAGGACTCCCTTGGAAAAGTGATTTTTAATCTAAATCGGACTTTCCTGGTAAAATAAAGGTTAAATAAAAACATATCATATATTTGACCCTTGACTTCACTTTTTTTTACCATATCCTCAGTTATTCCCACCAAGATACCAACAGTAAAAAAAATGACCAAAGTAAACTTGAATTGTTATTTTTGCACTTGAAAAACATACATTTTGTCTTTTATTAGTTTTATGGATGTTATTTTTCAGGCTCTTCTAATTTATTGTTGATTTATTTTATTCAATTCTAGAAAATTATAAATAATAAGCCATTTAGAGTCTTATTGATGTCTGAAAAGACAGAAATGCAAAAAAAAAAAAAAAAACCTGGTATGACCGTACCTTTTCCACAAAGCCTGTCCCTTGGGTGTATGACATGGTGAGTTTGTCCAGGTCCGGCTTGGCGAACATGGAGGCGACGCGGACAACTGGCAGCGGCACGTCCCGGGTCAGCAGCTTGACGCTGCTGGCCGGCATGGACCACACCTTGATCTTCTTGAAGGTCTTGTTTTTGGCAGTGTAGCGGGATTCACAGACGTACACGTCGTCGGCTGCAAATCCCTCCGGCTGCATTTTGAAATAATCCTACAAAAGAAAAAAGAAAAAACAGCAAACAACCTTCAGTCGCAGCCAGAGAGATTTCCCGCCTGGATGGTGCATTGTCTTCAGTGGGAGCTCCTACCTTGACAAACATGACCAGGCACTTGCCCAGAACCTTACTGATGGCCACTTTGTTGTAGTAGTCGCTCTTGAAAACCTCCTTCTCCAGGAACTTGCGCGTGGCCAAGTGGAAGGTTTCCGTCGGACGATAGAACCAGCAGCCGTAGAGCCACTTCTCACCTGCACACACACGAGTCAAGCACATTAAGCTGTATTCTATGTAGGCCTGTCATGATCAGACAATTTGCTGTCCCAGACATTAATGGATAGACGACATTCCGGTCAACGTCAGTTGGAGACAGATTCTCCACTAATACACTATTATTATGCTTATGCTATCATAATAATATGGAATTATCATTTAAGGACACCCATTCAAAAAAGCTAAACAAAAAACACAAAGCTGTTTGAGAATATTTAGCAGTGAAATTCAAATCCATACGAAAAAAAATGTGTACATCCAAAATAAACAAAAATAGAAAATAACAGAAAACAAAAATCAAATTAGAAACACGCATGTAATAAAACAGAAGCAATAAATAAACTATACATACTGTACACTATCTATGTACACTGTATGACAGACAGACATTTTATTGATCTCCAGGAGCTATTGGCAAAATGGGAACACTCCAGATGGGACTCAAACCATCATCATCTCTCAAAATGCGACTCTTCAGCTGTACTGGAGGGCTGCAACCCGTTGGCAATGTGGCAAACTACGCCGTCTGCAACGCACACCATTTAGCCTCCCAGCTAGCGTGTTCACCTCGCTCATGTTTGGCAAAACTACAGTTTTCCCATACTGAAAGTAACATGGACGCTTCTGTACATGCGCATGTTTGTGTTTCTCAATCTCCAGTCCTCAGTGAGTGGATGACTGACATCAATCAACTGATTTATTGATGACGGTGACAGGCCGAATTCTACATAAACACACTTCTCGTGTTTGTTGTTAGCTTGTGTGTGTTGTGTCTTACCTTCTTCATCCTCCCACAGGCGCTCAATACAGACGATGTGAGGCTTCAAGTTGGGCTCCGACGGCTCCACGTAGACGAACTCCCCGACGTGGTACGTGTGGTTTTCATAGCTGCAGTCCTGCTTGTAGTCTCGCTCCGTCTCCATGTCTTGCGGCAGGCTTTTGGCTTTCTCGCCGTCTTCAGGCAGCAAAACAAAGAAATAAATTTAGCATCGCAGACACCCGAACCAGTTCGGCACATTGTGGGAATAAAAAACGTTCGCACAAACTCACCTTTGCCGCCCTTCTCCTCCTCCGTCTTTTGCTTGTCCTCCTCGATTTCCTTGGGGATCTTCTCCCTCTTCTCCTGCTCCACGTCGCTGTTGAGGTGCTTCAGGGTGTAGTTGAGGGAGGAGGAGAGCAGGATCTCTCCGTTTTTGCAAAGCTCGTCCCTGATCTTAATGAAAAACTGTTGCAGTTCCACGGAGTCTTCGAATATCTCCGAGTCGGTCCTGATAAAGAGACGGGAAAGGAAATGAATCAGTAGGTCAATAGCATCTTTGTTAAAAGTATCTGTTAAAGTAAAGGAGGGATGTACATCATTTATATTTCACTGACCTCAAAGAAAGCAAGAAGTAAGTTTCTAATTGTTTTAACACAGTGTTTCATATGATGACACGATCTGGAGTTGAATTTAATTTCAACTTGGGAGAATAAAAATAAAACTTTGCAGCTACAGGTGCAATAATAAATGCATTCAGGCTAAATTTAATTGAATGCGACTTTCCACTCAATCATTTCGCACAGAACCATGATTGTATTCGTAGTAAGCAATCCAACTATTTCTATTAATACAAAAAAAAAAAAAAAACCTGTAAGAGTGGGAATAAAAAATTAACAAGTATAAAAGAAATAGTAAAAAAACAGCCTGCAGCCGCACCTGTTGAGCTTCCTGGCCTTCTCCAGCACTTCGAAGACGTGCTCCTGGAAGACGTCCAGCCTCCGGTAGCGGCCACGCTCCACGTTGGCCCGGATGATGTCGAAGTTGAGCGGCGGACGCTCAGGGGCGCCCGGGTCCACGGCGGGGATCTCGGCCAGCGAGTCGCTGTAGCAGCGGCCCTCCTCGTCCTGGTGGCCCAGCATGGACATGTAGAGGTTCCTGACCAGCTCCCGCACCAGAGGCCCCACGGCGGGCGGCAGCAGGTCCTCGCCGCCCTCCTGCCGCTTGCGGGTCTCCAGCAGCACGCGGTGCAGCATCAGGGCGTCGCGGTAGATCAGCGACTCGGGCTCGTTGTAGATGCACGCGTTGTTGAACATGAGGGCAAAGTCCTCCACCAGCGCCTCCACGTCCTGGTAGCGGCCGCCCGCCATGTGGCTGCGCACGCGCTCCATGTCGATGGGCCGCTTGATGGTGGCGTAGTAGTCGGGCAGCTCGGTGCGGGACGGCAGGCGCAGGAAGATGGTGCTCAGGCGCCGCCCGCGGCCGTCGGTGAAGTTGCGCACGGCGTCGTACAGCTCGTTCAGCTTCTGCTGCAGCGGGGTGATGTATTTGGTCTTCTTGGGAGAAACGCCGCTCTTCCCTGGATCGGAGGAGAGACGTTTTCAGTCACCACTTGGAGTGCACATGAAATGAACACACAAGATTATTAAAAAAAAAAAAAAAAAAAAAATTCTAAATGGTTGAAGGTTTGCAATTTCAGAGTGCTGCAGACAATTTTCATCTGCCAGATGAAATAATGACTATAATTTATAATAATTTAGGAATAATAATTAATGAAATAATGATCTTGAATGCTCTGCAATCATCATGATTGCACGGATACCAGTCAATATGTGCTCAACTCACAACTAACAGAAGGTATATATATATATATATATATATTTTGGGTCTTTAATGAAAACGACTGTATTTTCAATGTCTAATTAACAGCGAATGAGAAAACAATTTTTTAGATTTTCTTTCTTAGCAAGTCTGTAAGAGTTCAATAAGAGTTCAATACAGAAATGAGTCAGTGAGCAAAACTTTTCAACAATAGTGCACATTTTACGACAAAAACAATGAATCCAACAATTGGCTGAACGGTTGGGGAAGCCGAAAATGTCGAAGTATGTTCAAAATAATAAGTAGAAGCTAAGCCCTTTTTAAACACAAAGTCAGAAAACAAAACCTTAGAATGACCAAACATACTTAGTTTAAGTTTAGGTGAGCCAACGGTCTCCTCGGGTGAAGGGCCCAACTCCTTGCGTTTGTCCTTGAGTATCTTCTCCAGGACGTCAGCATCATTATACACCTGCATTTAAGGGGAAATGATATTTACTTGTAGAAGGGTAGCAAAAATATTAAATGGGAGTAGAAAAACTGTATTCAGCCATCGCACACTGAACACACGCCTACCTGAGAGCCCTCCTCATTGTAATGCCGGGCGTTGCGGAACATCAGCCTCATGTCGTCCATCATGGCCTCTTCCGTCGTGTACTGCTCGATTTTGACGTTGTGCTCGATTGTTTTCAAGTCCACCGGCTCCAGAATGACTTTGTAGTAGTCGGGGTAGTCCTTCTTGGACGGTTTGACCATAAACAGATCACAGAGGCGTCGATTGGTGCCGGCCTCCCGAGCTTCAATCACTGCGGCGTACAACGCTTTCATCCGGTTCTTCTTGACGTTTTTCTTGTGGCTTGGAAAAAAAAAAAGGAGATGCATGGGTAAGTATAAACAGATAAACACACAAGGTCAATTTTCCAATCAAACACTGTGATCAGAAAAAGAGCTGATAAAAATACGTCAAGGCAAAAATCGCGTACCTCTTTTTCTTGACGCTCCCGGTGTCAGACGACAGAATGCTGTCACCATCCTCCTCGGTGCTTCTCACCAGTTCCCTTTTCTTAGCCTATAAAAGCAAAGTGAATTGATCGGATCAGTGAAACTTTATTTTTCCTTAAAGGACATTTACTTGAGGCGAGCAGTTGGATGATTGGATGTAAAAAAAATAAATAGTGAACAAAATAAAACCAAAACAAAAACTGCTTCCACAACGCCGCTAATTAAGCACAAATAACAATTTTTATTCCAGTCGGAGAAACAAAGCAGACGTTGTTACCTGCATGATCTGCTGAAGCCTGAACGCTCGCTTGTAAATGCTTGAGGTGGGCATGTTGTACCGCTTCGCATTCTCAAACATCAGGTTGAGATCAGAATCAATCTGCTCCACACTTTCGTACTCCCCGTTCTTCATCTTTGCCCTTGACACAAACACAAAGCGTCCATCGTGGTCAATGGATTTCCTTCAGAACTCCTCTGCGGCCAGTTGGCGTCTTGCCATCCTGCCCAGGTGCCCATTGCGATTTAACAAAACAATCGATCTGCATCATACCTGATCTGCTGCAGGCAGATGGGCTGTTTGATCTGCTGATAGTAGTCGGGATACTCCCTGCGGGAGGGGAGCTGCTGGAAGGGATCGGAGAAGATCTGGCCCTGGCTGTTCCTGGCGCCTCGGACGGCTTCGAACAGCTGGAAGACTGGGTTGCTCACGCCCACGTTCGAACTCTCAGCTTCTGACTCGCCTTCTTCAAAGGACACGGAGCCTGGAGGGATAAATATGACAGTCATTTCCTCCAACGCAAACGCAGGGCTGTGGCTCTCTTCCACCTGAAGCGATATTCCTTACCAGACATGACGGGATCGTCCTCACTCTCCGAACCATAATGAAGGGTCACGCTGACGCCAGACAGTCGATCCCCCTGGCCAGACCTCCGATTTCTAAATAGTGAAGAAGAAAAAAGGACATCCATCATCTTCTAATCATTTTTTCTTTCTCTAACTGAAAGCACTTTGCATTTTAGTTGCAATAGGTTCACTGTGGTACCTGATGCGAAGGCTCGATTTGGTGGGTTCAGCATGTTCAAGTTCAGTTTTCCGCTGGATAAAGACTTTCTTTATAGTATTTGCATCCTAAAAGGAGAGCAAATGTTACATTTTGGAAGTTCTGAGAGACATCAAAGTTGTTATTATTAAAATAATGATTGTCATCGTCATCACAAGATCTTACTTTGAAAACCTGAGATCCTGGTTCATTGTATGTTTTGGCATTTTTTGCCAACAGGTCAACGTCCTTCGCCATAGCGTTAACATTTTTATAGGATCCACTCTATGAAAGAAAAACGCAAATGCTGGTCAGCTTTCTGTAACTTTACGAGGATGTGAACAAACACAGAGAACAGACACAACAGAATGGACACACCTGTATTCTTTGAGCGATCGTTCGGAGATCTATTGGCTCCTTTATAATGGCATAGTAGTCTGGATAATGCTGGGGGTTGCAAAGGAGACAGGACTGTAAATTTCAATAGCTGCCAACATTTTCAGGTGCGCAACTTCACACGCAACTCAAGGCCCTACCACTTTGGAAGGCAATTTCTGGAACAGTTCACTGACTGGACGTCCTGAGGGATCAGTGTGTGACACCACAGCCTCCAAGAGTTGCTCCAACACCTCTTTTAAGCTGCTGGTTGAGGTCTAAAAAAAAAAAAAAAAAACAAGAAAGAAAGAAAAAAATGCTTCAATGGCAGGTTACAAAATATTCACAAAAGATATTTATTTAGTTATTTAAGAACTGCACTTTGTTGCAATGCAATCTACCTCCTCTTCAGCTGACATTCCTGAATTGTCAACAATGTCTTCGCCATCTTCCTCTTCATCATCTCCATCCCCAGGTTGCACAAACTCAGTCCGTGTTTGCAAATACACCTGCCAAAGCCTGCACGCAGCCTGATACTCCTCACTGTCACTCTTTATTTTGGCAAACAAACAAAAACATTAAAAAAAAAAAAAAAAAAATTAGAACAGAATCAGACAAAAAATTTCGTCATTTGTGACTTGTGACATTATTTTGCTCACTTTGTAGAAAGTTTTGGCATTGTTGAACATGAGCTGGAAGTCTGCGGTTAGTTGCTCCAAGTCACTGTAATCTTCTGATTTCAGTTTATACTGAATTTTTGTCATATCAATCGGCTGGGACACCACCTCATAGTAATCTGGCTGGTTCCTGGAAACATGCAAATAAGAGCCAAGCATGAGATGAATGTTTATCAACCACGTGCAAATGCAGTTTGTTTGACGCTGTTAATTGCTACTTTACCGTCTCTTTGGTACTCTTAGGAAACCTTCACTAGGTTGCCTTCCTTGTTCATCCTTGTAATCCCTTACAGCGTTGAACAACTCATGACATACAGCAATCTGGAAGGGACATGCATTGAATTTCTCGCTGGCTGCGACGCAAATAAAGCACGGCAGCACACAAGAGACGAGACGCTTACCGTATCTACCGGAAGGACATTGGAAACTCTTTTTCTTTTTCTGCCACTTGCAGGACCAGCGGAGATGTCATCGAGGTCGCCCCCTCCACTCACACTGCTGCTGGGAGAAGTGGCTCTTCTTCTTTTGGAACTCGCAGACATCGCTCGTTAGTTCTCCGGCTAGCCCGCTAGCTACAAAACGAAAAAAACTAATGTTACACTGTACTTTGTTGTGGGTTTTAATCAAAATAGTCCAGAACCCATTAACCTAAGTATATTTTTTTCAATAATAAACTTCTTTCTTTGGATTGAGCAAATGGCAAACTCAAACACAGTTAGCATTAGCGCAGCTTAATGGGCGAAACAAAGCGAACGGAAGAGCGGTTAGCATGCTACACGTCTGATCATTATCTTCCCACTTTCCAACCAAAGACGCGGAGCCCAGGGCTTGGATGCAAAATGCGAACGTGCACGCTAAGTTCGATGCAAAACACAATGACTCTAGAAACAAATCTCACCCCAAACTCAGCAAAATTTGCCGAAGGTTCCCTGAGCAAAAACGTTGAACGCCTAGCCGGCTAGCTAGTGTTGTTTGAAAACTCCAGCCCGGAAGTTGAGATTGTATTGTGATGAACGACGATAGGGAGGGCGCCAGGCGGTGCTACCCTCCTCAGGCTTTGAGGAGTACTGCACCACAACGATTTAGAATTTTTGTCTCAGGAGCATGCTTTGTATGACACATCGTTTAGGCTGTTTTTAGTGAGCACTTCAATAACTAATTCCAAAAAATGTTATATATTGGAAAAGAATAGTGTTGAATATGGTACACTAAATATGCAATAACAAGGAAAACATAGCTTATGAGTAACAATCGGTCTGATGGAACTGAAAACACACTTTGCATTGTAATAATAATAATAATAATAATAATAATAATAATAATAATAATAATAGACACACACACACACACATGCACACACACACAAACTTCTGCAAACAATGAATATCACCCACTGACATGTAAAATATTGAAAAACATATTGTGATGTGATTGAAAACTGGCCATTTTATTAGCTTTGACTGTCTAAATACAAAGTTCAAAAGTTTCAAAGTAAATACCAATTTTTTTATGCCTTTCATATTTTTGCTTTCGTCCAGTATAAACCCTGGCTGTGTACTACTATTATAGAGAACAGTCTTTTTTTTTTTTTTTCAAATTTCCCAGTTGGACATTGACTGATGTTATTGTAGAGATTGATAAAAGTGATATTAAAGATTGAAATGATGTCCTATCATACATTGTTACAGAGGGCAACCCTTTCACCTTGTAGAAAACATTAATCCTGAATAGAGCAAATCATAAAGTTAATTTTTTTTAGAGTACATGAGCCTTTAAAATTCTTCATTAATGACACATAGAAATGAAGATTCTCATGACGTTCGCAAGGTTTTCCGGTGAGCTGGGCCTCGGTGTTTGTGTTGAAACCGCCCCGCCCCTCTACACAGCACCGTGATGCAGACGACCCAGGTGGATTCCGAGGAGGCTCTCATCCATCCAGAGAAAAAAGCGCGGCGGGGCGTTGCCTCCAGGAGTGCGTGCATGACTTCTCGGTGATGATGAGGATGGTGCGACCCCAAAGACTTCCATCATGTTCTGCGCTGTCTGTCGGGCCTGTGCGCGCCGTGGTCGGTGCCGCGCGATCAATTATTCACGACACACACCTCGCGTCCCCCTTTTCTTGAAGGTGGGCGGGGGCGGGGGGTGAAAAAAAAAACAAAACCCAGCAACCTGCTCTGCGTGTGTCGTGCGGGAGCGTGGCCAGCGCGCACCGCAGGAGCACCGCAGCAAAAAAAACAACAACAAAAAAAACAACAACAACAAACAAACAACAACAACCAAAACAAGCAGATGTGGCGAAAAACTGCTCGCATGCACGGGTGGCTGCCGGAGTCACGTTGTCAGAGAGAGCAGCGAGTGATTTTTCCTCCTCCTCCTCCTCCTCCTCCTCCTCCTCCTCTTCCTCTCTTCCCAACCCTCTGCTGCCGCTGCCGCACTTTTACGTCCGCACAGGCGTCTGCTCTGCTCTCCGTGACGTCAGGAGGAGAGAAGTCTGAGCGGACTCGGCGCACAAGCCCCGGCCAGCAGCTCAGCTCAGCTCAGCGCATCGCATCGCATCGCATCGCTCCCGGAGTGGAAGCAGAGCGAGGGAGAGAGAGAGACACACAGAGACATACATAGAGAGAGAGAGAGAGAGAGAGAGAGAGAGAGAGAGAGAGAGAGCGCGCACGCCGCAGCCACACGTCGCCATTTAGGTACCGTCTCGCTGCCACGCCTGCACCTTTGAACTCCGCGTCGATCTGAGTATGATGATTTATTTCTTTATTTTGCTTTGTTGCACGCGAAAGTTGGAGAGCGCGGTCCATGTCGCATGTCTGCAGCCTCGCGCGACTCGAGCCGGGGATGCTCGCCTCCTCCTCCATCCCCCCCCGACCCCCCCTCTCCCCCTTTGACTGCCGCGTACCCTTGAGCGCTGCACACCCACACTGCATCTTCCCGCGCTGCATCCTGCACGACAAGGGCAACTCGCGTTTTGAAAGCACGCGGCAGAACAGTGTTATCGTCGCTAATATTGTTATCTGAGTCTCTATTTGCATGCGGCTTCCCGCGTCATTCACGCCATTTCTGCACAGCGGCGTGAGAAATGTTTCATTCGTGCGCGATCCGAGCTCCCGCGTGTGACACGTTTCTCTCGTGCCCCCCCTGTAATCTTTAGATGTTAAATGTGATGCACGTCGCCCCACAGCTCCCGTTTGCCTGCATGGAGCGTGCGTTTTGTTTTTGGCCCTTTCCTCGCGACCCTCTCTGCTGCACTGTTTGCCCTACTTTCCAGCTCTTTGTCACTGTTTATGGCAGCCTGGCCGCTTCCATTTTTTTTTCTTCATTTTTTATTTTGCCTATCATCACCATTTGTTCTTTATTCCAGGTTCTCCTGTTACTTCTTTCAATCGCTATTTGAACTTTGGATCTTCGGATTTGAAACTTTAAAGGTCCCCCTACAATTCAAAATGCACCTTAGGCAGTATTTTTCTAACAATAATCATCTCTTAGCCTGAATTCCTCAGAAATGAGGACAGACTTGTCATTTAATTCTTCTGCTTGCTCCACTTTTCAGAGAAGTGTGTGCTACAACACCCAGCTCTTTGCGCTGATAGCTCAGCGAAGCCTCCCCCAAGTTAGTGGCAACGCCGTCGTCCAGGTGTTTCCTCCTTCATCTGAGACCGCTTGGCTGCTCTGCTGCGTTTCGTTGAAGGTCCAACGATGCACTAAGCAGGAAGCTAAAACGCAGTGGAGTTTTTTTTTCATGGGAGATTGCAATAGAGGGCTAAACATGCTGTTTAAAGATGCTGCTGATGAGATGATTGTGTTTTGAGGCTCCAGTGAAACCGGAAAACTTGAGACCAGAAAACAAATACACTGCAACAGTGGACACAAGTTTGACAAGCCTGACGAGCAACTTGAGTGTTTTTCTTCTCCTCCACATTGATCAGTAATTATACACGGCAGGAGTTACCGAGCTGCCTTCTTGTTCAGTCCAATTAAACCACAAGAGAAGATGGAGGCATTAATTAAAGAAATCAATGGTTGACTTATAATGCATTCACTCTGCCAAACTGTCACGGCACGACACTACTGAGTTAAGGCAGTCAGAAAGGTGTCACCCACTCTTTCATTTCGGTCCTCACAGATTAGGCTCTAACAAAAATAAATAAGCAAGAAACATTTTTAGCCTTCTTTTAACCCCAAACAACCTCGGTGTGGATATGAAAGTCACAATGAAAACAATTGCATGGCTATTCTTTAATTCTTTTCTTTTTTCCCCCTCCCCTTGTCATAGCTGTAGTGTGGCAAATCAGATCAGCATTGTAGAATGCCACTAGGAGAGGATGGAAATGGATGGAAGAAGAAGACATCGGACATCAAGGAACATTATGACTTCAAGGAAGTGCTGGGGACGTAAGTTCTGCTGAAAATTGCCATTCATTTAATGTGTATTCACATTGACGGCATTCCACTGTCAGTAGGATCTGTAGGGTTTACAGCCAGTGCTAGAGCTGAAGGGCAGTGTTCCATGTCATCAACACGCATGTTTTTTTTTACCAAGCAGTTAAATCACCCATCTCTCGTCTCCCTATATCTGTGTATATATTCCATCAGTGCTGCAGCATATCAACCTTTACACAAACTCATCTGACATTTCAGACATGTGTCCCTCGAGACATTTTTCATTCAAACCTGTCTTGGTCTTTGCCACAGCTCTATGCTGACTTGAAAAGAGAAAAACAACTGTCTGTGAAGGTTCTCAGTTGTCCAGGTTATCGTCGTCTTTAAGGTTGGGTTTAGGCAACTGGACCGTCGGACCATCCGATTTGACTTGATATCCAAGAGTTACAAAATACCAGCATGATCGCAGTTCTATATGTTAAGTGAGAGTGAACTGTTAATATGAAACTGAATCAGTCAATCTGAAAGGCATTCACCTTTGCCCCCAATGTTGTGCCTATGTTGTGCATGTTATGTTTTATTTGGATGTTAGCTTGCAAGGGTGTGGATTTTGGTTCCATAGATATTTTAATATGTTGACTATATGGCCTTCTTGAGCTGTTTCTCCTACAACCCCAAGGCCTGTGTTCAAGAGGAAATAAGATATTATTAATCTGAGAGTGGTTTTATAACCTGAGAGACAAAGTGCAACATTTCCAAAATACATTGGATTTTGTTCACATGTCCATGTCACATGAGCTTATTGATGAAGGTGTGAAAAATTAGGACTTTGAATATTAACGACAACAGGAATAACATTAAAACTTTAGAATGACCGACAACAACCAGCTAGAATGACCAAAAACCTGAACAACATGAGGCACACGGCTGTGATTGGCAAAGGATGGTTTCAGTTCTGTTACAAATGCATGGACACTATATGAAGCAAATGCATCTGTGAAAATGAATAATGTATGAGGCTGTCCCAGTCTGGGACAAACCCTTTGCTTGTCACATGTAAAGCTGGCCAATAGGGTTCAATGGTGAAACCAAATGTCCGTCAGCGAACTGTCCTCAGCGAGCTGTGATGTAGATGTACGGAAGAAGAACCTGGTGCCGTTATTTCCTTTTTATTTAAACTAAAAATCTTGTCCACTTATATTGATAAAGCTAACATCACTGTAGCTGCTATTGCCCCAAGCTAGCGGTTGGTTGCCGTCTCTGTCAAATCTAAAACTTGGCTGCAAGTCCTACCCTTTTGGCAATAATTGCCTCATCTATGTTCTACTCAGCTCAAATGATTTTGATTGGAGCTTCTCATTGCATCCACGTTGAACGTGCACATGCAAGGAGAATCACACACTAAATTCCTCAATTTGTTCAAGAAACAAGAGTCTCTGCTTTCCTCTCCCCCAAACGTCTTGTCTCGTGGAACTCCCAAATGGATGCTTTTTGAATTAAGCCTCTAAATGAAGCTTCCAGTCATGTGGTGAGGGGTTGCCTCGCAGCTATCGGTGATGGGAGGGGATCGGGGGACTCCAAAGACCTAATACTCGGACTCTGGAGTGGGGAAGACGGGACAGGAGTCCAGATGGCGTCGCGACACCTTTCCTCCCCCACAAAGTGTCTACAAGTGACCTCGCGCACGTCCGACCGCGATGACATGAGTGCACCATATGGAGTGTAGTTGTTTCCGTCTACCAGGATTCACACCTGCTCCCCAAGAGAAGCTGTGGAGTCAGATACTAATGACGGTGCCATTCTGGTTCCTATCCAAAAAAAAGAAAAAAAAAATGAACCAGCAGTGGGAAGATGATGAGGCTTCCTGATTATCACGGTCAGCAAATAAAACGGCCATTGGTCTGTGTCAGGGGTGCGCACGCTGTGGGGGATTCTCTTCCAGAGGATGACCGCGAGAATGAAGTGTTGAAGTGAAGCGTTGATGACTTGCGTACAGATGCCACCAAGACTCACATCCAAGCAAAAAAAGAAAAGAAAAGAAAAATATTGTAATTTGTAGTCCGATGTTAAAAGTTACGTAATGAGGATTGAAAGAGTATGTGGCAAGGATGGCGTGTCCCCATATTTCAAAGAGAAACAGTGGAAAAGCTGCGCTAATATTCTTTCCTCCTTGTCATCCTTGCCGGACCTGGCAGAGGGCAGAATTAATGTGTTGACGGAAAGCTCCTTATACTCGCAGAGAAGATTACAGAGGCGCTTTATCCAGGAGTTGAGCGGCCGAAGTTAATTGATTTGTGTTGAAATATTATATTGGGATCCAGCTAATCCCCGCAGTTGTACCTCTGTATGGATTCCACTCCAGGACAAGCAGCTGTCAAAATAGATGAGAGGCAAGACTTCCCCGCTGTTTGTATTCTCTGGACGAGGTCATATGCATTGATGTTGTTTTTCTTCTGTATTACCCACCTTTATTCTTTATTCTTCATTGCCACTGGTCATTGGCCCACCCATAAATACAAAACAGGTTAATTGTTGACTTGTAATGAGTGTTTGATTTCTTGACAGATTAAAACCGAACTGGCAAAATCAGTAGAAAGATGCCTCTGGAAAATAACTAACTGTTTGCTTCGTTCGTCCCCAAAAAAGTCACAGCCAAATCCTTCTTTTGCAGCTGTAACTTTGCAGGAGAGGTTGTTTGCTCAGGTTCTGGTGGCAGGCATTTCACCTGTCCTGACCATCATTGAACTGTTTATTAATCATGTCATAGGCATTGTTTTGATGTTTGTCCTTGTAATGCAGAAAGTTAAAGTGCCATTTTCTTGGTCGGTCTGTGTCTCCTTTGGCTTTTCCCGCTTTAGTTTTGAAGTCCCTTTTGAAGCTTCCAAATTTTGAACTAGCCTGCCCAAAATACAATGGCTGCCTGTAACACAGGTATGTTTTCCAAGTTACATGCAAGGTCCTATGAGTACATTCTTTAGGATCAATATAGAGTCTTTTTCCAGTCAAATGAAGGCAGACCATATGAGGAGATCCAGACATAGTTTTCATTACACCCTGATCTAGAGGCTTTGGGATCATCCTGGAGTCAGATGAAGACTTGATAATGAATAAACTCTCCTTTGCTTCAGGAAACATTGGTGCATAGTTTAATAACATGCTTTTTGGTTATAAAACTGTCAATTTCTCTTTACGTTACCAAGTAGGATTGCGATTGGTCCAGTCGAATTCTGACCGACAAATGACTCAAGATGGGTCTGCAAGACCTTTACCTCCTAAAACCTTCTAAAATTTCCAGACAAAATAGTCATGCACAATTTATAATCTCTGAAATATGTACAGCAGTCATGTATTAGTAATAAAGGTGCTACGATGCATCAAGTACGCAGGACAGAAAAATGTAAATTATCTGAAAATGAAATTTCTTTCCCCCAATTTTTTTTCTACCAACTCTGAGAGCATTGATATATAAACTGAAACTACAGTTTTTAGAGGTAGTTTACTAAACTAAGGCAATATTTTAAAAAAAAAAGTTCTTGCCCATTAATTCAGTATCCCCCACACACACACACACACACACACACACACACACACACGGCACCAGGTGGCTCTTTAGCGGACCTCCTCACCTCCCTTCACTCTCGTATTCGGAGATTATAGTTGAAATCATCTTAATTATGTGTTAGCTTCTGTGACATTTCAAGGCGGGTGACTCCTGTGCCACTGACTGATGTGTTTATGTGTGAGTAAAAACCATTCCTGGGCCAGACTGAGAGGCTGAGTGAGTGGATTGTGATGTTGATGCATGAACGAGTGACTAATCTGAGCAAAGTGAAAAGCATGGAGCCAGTCGCAAAATATTTTTAGACCGCAGCACAGCAGTGAGACGAGTCCTGACATCCAGAGCACAGTGGTCACTCCTTTCTGAGCCCCATGACATTGACATTTTATTTACCAAATAAAATCCTACACAAATTGGCTGCTTTACTTTACTACGACCTTGCTAGCACTGGGTACATATGTATATATACATACACTGCTTCAAGGCTTGAGGAGGAGGAACATTCTGACCTCTGAGCCCTGACAAGACTGACAAGACTTTTCTTTCACACAGCTGCCGCTCACTGGATATTTTCTCTTTTTGGTGCCATTCTCTGTGAACCCTAGAGATGTTTGTGCCAGTGTCCCAGTCGATCAGCAGTTAGTGAAATACTCCATACTGGCACCAACAACCATGCCGCTTACATTGTCACTGAAATCCTCTTTCTTCCCTTTTTTGACGATCGCTGTCAATTGTTTTTTATATTGAGGCAAGTTTTAACCTTTAATATGTAACGCCACGATTTTTTTCAGCACTTTGAGTTTTCTCCAGAAATTACACAGAAGTTGGAGGGAGTAAAATAGACCCAACAAAGAGAGTCATAAGAATAATTCACAAGATAAACACTGGGACTGCAGGACTAAACACTGGGGGAAATATGCACTGAGGCTCATTTGTTTACAGACAAGTTGTGAGAAATTATCAGGGATGACTCTTCAGTGCGGTCATAAGAAATAAAGTGTTACACTAATACCCCAATTTTTCGTTGATATAGGTCTTTTTTTTTATCTTCACAATACCACCACAAAGAAAGGTGCGGTGCACTGTGATGTCTATTCCCATCCTCTATGGTCCGTGCTTCCAACCTATAGGGACGGATCAGGGAGAAAAGAGGAAGCTTTTTTCGGACTTGTGGGCATGTTGGCCTCAGAGGCGCTGCTGGCTTCAGTGGCGATCAAAAGACTGATGGATGTTGGAAGCTGTCTGTAACGGGTCCACGGTGCCTGACACCATCTGACTGATACTGCCCCTTCACGAAAAAGAAAAAAAACCAGAAAAAACACAACAAAAGACAAAGAACACTGTGAGCAGTGTTCTCCATTGCAGTGCCCGTCTTTCATTCCAAGTGTGATGGACACCTTCCCCTTGTGTGTTTCTTTTAGGCTACATGGGTGGCGATTTTCTGTTGCTAAATTCCGACTCGAGCGCCGCGTCTGCACGATGCACCGGCACACGCGGACGGCACTGGCAGAAGCCTGCAGTGAGATACTTGAGATACTAACTGGATTCCACGTGTTTAGTCAGAGGCAGCGACTAATGAAGACAGAAGCAGGCCGGCTAACTTTATGTAAGCCCTGTGCTTCATTGAACAAGGATAAAGCCATCAGACAAAGCTCCGGCCCCAGCCACTTCTTCAAACTTGTGGCCTTATGGACGGGAAAAAAACAAAAACAAACGCTCTTTGTCCCGTCTACAACAGTGAACGCCGACTGTAGCTACGGCGACACTGATTAACCATGACTGTGCAAAGCGTGCGCTGCTCACTGGGGCCGTGTCGGCGGGGAAAGAGCTATTGATGGTTGATTGCGTCAAATCGATGTGGA
Organism: Thamnaconus septentrionalis; assembly: GCA_009823395.1. Taxonomy (NCBI): domain Eukaryota; kingdom Metazoa; phylum Chordata; class Actinopteri; order Tetraodontiformes; family Monacanthidae; genus Thamnaconus; species Thamnaconus septentrionalis. The sequence goes on from CM020506.1 coordinate 18,038,317, forward strand.
TGACCTGGCAATGCACAGCTGTGAGGAGGGAAAATCTTCTCGCCATCGACGCGGTGGGCGTTTTAAAACGGCAGCGTGTTTGTTTCGTTTCTTTCCCAGCCGCGTCTCCCACGTCGTGACATGAGCGACGCGTCGAATGTCACTCGCTGTTCTTTTTGGATGGATCTCTCGCCGAACGGTAAATCCAACATCCATTAAACATCCGTGTCTGAGATTGATCCCAGCAACGCAGCTCACACCACTATCAGTGTCACTTTTGAGTGTGGACGGCCCTTTTTGTAGCCGCGGCTAGTTGAGGCGAGAGCCCCCAGTGCTGCCTCGGCCCCTCTGTCATTTCATCTGGAGCGCTAAACTATAATCATCCCTCGTTCGCTCCAAGGGTTGCTCCAAATTTATTTCACTGTCCTCGTCCTTTAAGTTGCACATCAGTGTGTGAGGGGTTCTGTTAACAGTCTCTGCGACTCCGGCGCCTCCTCTTTCTTTCCTCTCCGTCTGCTGCGTTCATTTGCTCACCCCACACTCCCCCCGCCCCTCCCCCAGAGAGCCTACTGCAGCGTCTCCAAGCAGAAATTAGCAACTGGCTGCTTAATTACAACGTGTCTCACAGCGAGAGTGGAAAAGTCAGAGGGTAAGCATGATTTTTTATTTGTTTTTAAAAAAAAAATATATATATTTTAAGGAAGAAGCAGTAATTTGCGGCAGGTCAATATAGGTATATATAGTTGTATAATTAGTTATATATAAATCCATTCATCCATTGGATACAGGAGATTAATGTATCAATTAGTCAATTAGTATTTTTGCTTTTTAAATTCCATTTGATTCCGATGGACCTTCTCAAATGTTACACATAAAGCCTTTAAAGTGACAATGTTTTTGTGGATCCGTGATGAACTGGAGACTGGGATTGGCTCCAGCAGACCCCAACAAACCTGAGTGCAGGAGGAAGCAGGTGTAGAATGGATGAATGGATGGATGGATGGATGGATGGATGGATGGAGATGTTTTTGTGAATTTGAATTACTTAAAGAATATTCATGCCAGTAACATCCTGGTGCCTTTGGCAGAAAAAAAAACCCAAAACCTTTTCAATGGATTCACATATCCAGTATATTTAGTATTCTACGATCAGGCTGCCCATCTTGGCTCACCGACCACTTCTATTTTAAACAGGCAATAAACCTAAATAGATTATTATTCACAGAGAATAGGAGTTTAACACCGCCGGAGCCTCAGAGGAAAACCCAGGCTGCGGACGCTGCACAACCTAAACTTATTAAAAAGCTTTTTATAGATCGATGACGAACGGAGCTTTATGTGATTTCGCTTGCAGATGATCTCGCTTCTGATGTACACGTAGACCGGCCCGGCGCACATTGGCCATGTCGGAAAGCCATTTCAGGGATTTGCACGGATCAGCGCTGAGCGTGTACTGTAACACAATGCTGGGAAGAACGTCCAAAACTGGAAGACGGCATTCATTTGCACTCCAACTCTCCCTTCGTTTGGACGATGAGAATCTCCTCATGCACTCCGGTGAAGCAGATGGCAGGCGGACCATGGGAATATTTGCTCGAGCGGCAAACACTGACGGAGCTTCCGCTGTGTATTGCATGACGGCGGCGTTTCGCCCTCATGTAAAGGATCCCTGTGGCTGCTCGCTGCGTTCGTGCAGCGATCAGGCCTCCTCCCGGGCTTCCTCCCACGCTCCTGTGGGGAGACTGTGTAAATACACATTGCTCTCTCTCTCTCTCTCTGACACACGCACGCACGCACGCGCTCACACACGCACGTCATTGTAATCTTCAACGCCGTCTCGTCTCCCCCTCGGAAACGGCCACATAATTTCACTATCTATTATTGAATGGTTTAAAAATAGGGAGACCCTTTTAAGAGACGCTCTGGAAAACGCCTGGATGTGACTGTTGCTTCACCTCGCCTCCGGAGCCCCAAACCTCTCCATAACTTTGAATTATTCATCCGCAAAACACTCCTTAGAACACAGTGAGATGGTCAGACGGAGGGCTGTTTTTCTTCTTGCTTTTTCTTTTTTTTTTGAAGCTTGTTTACTTTCCATAACTGATCTTGATTCCTGATGTGGGGCAAACAAAAGATAGCATTTGCTGTGAAGATGTGACTGGAACAGTGTTTTTTTCCCCCCCCCCAAATACTTGTGTCTGTTCTGTCCATCCGTCAAGAACGGGAGGTGAGGAAGAAGAATCCCGACGTTGCCTGCTTGGCTCCCTCGTGTTCGCCCCCCCTCTAACATGCGTGCGTGTTATTGTGCTCTATAGGGGAGCTTTCTCAGAGGTGGTTCTAGCCGAGGAGAAGAGGACCCAGAGGCTGGTGGCCATCAAGTGCATCCCGAAGAAAGCGTTGGAGGGCAAAGAGAACAACATCGAGAATGAGATCGCAGTGCTTCACAGGTGAGGTCAAGGCCTTCCACCGGCCGCCTGTCCGACCCTGGGGGATGGGGGGAGGTTGCGGCGACACAAGCCGGGAACGTATGCACGGGAGGGGGTCAATTGAACGTGTGACTAAACGCATGGTGTCAGTAGAAACAGTGGGATTGCGTGCCGGAAATGTCAGGAGTAAAGAAGATAGGGCCTATTTTTAGTGTCCCTGTTGCCAGGGCAACAGCACACAGAGGCTGAGATGGTGCGGAGTTCCCCGCAGCAGTTTACTGAAGAAAAGAAAAAGAGACACGGAGGGTTGGAGAAAGGGGGAGGGGTGTGCGGGCTGTATGGGAAAAGAGGGAGGGATAAAATACGTAAAGATAGGTTTTTTTGGTGTTTTTTTTAAATTAAAGTTTCTTATAAATTTAGCCCTGGCGCTAAGTGCAGCTAGTGTGCGTTGGTCCATCTGAAAGCTAAGAGAGAGATGCTAAAGTGTTTGTTGGCTGAGTCAAAGAAAACTAAATAAACAAATCAAAATGAATGAGTCCACGACTTACATTTTTTTGAGTCTAACTATTATACTATGTAACTATTATGACTATTATATCTAACTATTTTTTGAGTCGAGCTTCCTGCACGTGAAGGCTCCCTTTGTTTCGCCATGATTTGTTTCCCGCTTCACTTCCAGAATCCCCCCCGCCTCCCAAAGGGGAAAACAGATGGCTCTGCCATTGAGCTGCGCAGCAATAATGCCATCTGGTGACCAAGAGACAGTACACATTATTTAAGACTCGAGGAGCGAACCCGTCTGACTGCTGCTCTCCATCCACTTGTCTTCCCCAGAATTAAGCACCCCAACATCGTTTCGCTGGAGGACATCTTTGAGAGCACATCCCATCTTTATCTCGTCATGCAGCTGTGAGTCCCACTTCCTTATTGCCCTGACCGTATATCACCGACGGAGACAAAAGAGCGATTAACCCCCACATGTTGGCTCGCGGAGAAGTTAGCGTTGTGAATGGAAGACACGGGGAGAGGGTGGGGTTGCTGCTGTTGGGCTGACAAAACGCAAACTTTACACATCTTTCTCACCTTTGGTATGTGCGCACGTTATCAACATATCCAAATCACACTTTATCATACACACTGCATATAGATTATTATTATTATTATTATTATCATTATTATTATTATTATTATTAATAATAATAATAATAATAAAAACATCATGCAGCTTTTGTTTGGAACAGACTTGTATAGGAGGCGATGCTTCTCTTTTCTCTTCCATCTGTCTGGTCAGATCTTCGCTTCAAGCCGTTCCCGTTTGCACGCCGAGTCTCTGAGAAGCGATGCTCGGTGCACAGATTGCGGCGCTGCGTCCCGCATGTGGCCACTGCCTCCATCTTGTGGCCTTTGCAGCTTATTGCGTGGGCTGACATGTTAAAGCAGCCCTCCCCAATAAAGTAAATAAAGCAGGGTGCTAATAATAACTATTGGATGCGATTGGTAACATGGAGCAACTAAATAGTTGAGAAGGCAGGATATTTGTGTGGAGTTATAGTCTCAGGAAGGCCAGTTGGTGCTTAATAACAGCCTTTCACACTGAGAGCCGTGCTTAGCGTATGGTGGCTGTCTGTCAATCCAGAGCGCTCAACAGAACACGGAAACATCAGCATTCAGCCAGAAGTTTCTAGTGATGTTGTTAGACTGCAGAAACCCTCCTTATGAGTTTGTTTTTGGGGGCAGCTAAAGTTGATTATACTGTCTCAGCCCCAGGTCATTTTCCACAAGGCTCTCATCCTGAAGCATGGCTCTTAAATCACTACTCGTGTTTTTCAATCTGTGTAATTGCCTCCAGTAGTTTTTAAAAGTTCTCTGACCTGCATCACTTTATTGGATAGTAAAGTAAACAAGACTCAAGTTGATCAAAAAATACCCAGAAAAAATGACTCCTGAAGGCAACATTATTAAGGAAGGTCCTGAGTTTTCGGGGCTCATGGCTTCATTTTCCAGAACACCGCCTGTCCCCTCCCAAAAAAGAATGGATTTGGTTGTGAAAAAATAATTTAATTTAAATTAATAAAAACAAAATGCATAAGATCTGAATTTAAAAAAACGTACCTTTGCAACGTTTCAATGTACTTCAGGACTGAAATTATGTAATTTAGACAATGAAAATATAGGAGTTAATCTAAAAAATATGCTTTCATTCATTGTTCAAGTTGTTTTTAAATCATGATGTGAAATCTGGCATGCAGTTATTCAAACCCAAATAGTACTTGGAGTTGCTCATTCTGTGTTAACATAACTGCACTGTTGCCCATGCAGCTGAAATCATTCTTTTTCAGACACAATCCTCAGATTATTCCAGTCACTGGTTATATTATGTGCCACAATTACCCAGACCAGGTGTTTTCTGCAGTACTGTGAAAGACAGAAGAAGTATTTTACTCCAACTGTTTGAGCAACAATATATTTTAAGCCGCCTTCAACATTCTATAGAGTGACTGTCGTTTTAAACATTCCTTTTTGTTATTTTTGTTCCAATCTCGCATTTGTTTCACTCATAGCTAGTGCCTGAAATTAATTAAGCCCGGTGGGGACAAAAAAAAAAGAAAAGAAGAAGAAGCTGCGGGGCTATTTTACCCGATTCCGTGTCTCTGCCTCCCTTGGCAGCGTGTCTGGCGGCGAGCTGTTCGACAGGATCGTGGAGAAGGGCTTCTACACGGAGAGAGACGCCAGCCAGCTCATCCACCAGATTTTGGATGCGGTGAAGTACCTCCACGACATGGGGATCGTCCACAGGGACCTGAAGGTACGGCTCCCTTGAAAGAAGAGCGCTCTGTCATCTCTGTGTCCCAACGTTTTTGAAATCGTTTTGTTTTTGGTCCCCCCTTTGTTTCGGCAGCCAGAAAATTTATTGTACTACAGCATGGACGAAGACTCCAAAATTATGATCAGTGACTTTGGCCTGTCGAAGATAGAGGGGGCGGGCAGTGTTATGTCCACCGCCTGCGGGACTCCTGGATACGTGGGTAAGGCTGGTTGTCCCTCTCATGGCTCTCTGCTGCGGGAGCCCAGCGCTCAGCGTATTACTCCTCTTTATTCGCCGTGTTGTAAGAGGCTCTTACAGCCTCTACCGAGCCAATTGCAAGTGTTTCACAAGGGCTCTCTATCGCTCTAATGTGACCCACCACATCTCGTCGTGCCACCGAAAGGTCAAGATCACTTGAGTTTACCCTCTCCGCTGCTCCGCAACATACTTGTGCCTCTCCTCTTTGATGTGTGAGTGCGTGCGTGTGTGCGATTCGCAGCTCCGGAGGTTCTCGCTCAGAAGCCATACAGCAAAGCGGTGGACTGCTGGTCCATAGGAGTTATTTCGTATATCCTGTAAGTCCGAGCTTATCACCGCTCTATGTAAAGGGATCGCCCCTCGTCCTCTAAATCCGCCCCCCATCGCCCTCCAGATTGTGCGGATATCCGCCGTTCTACGACGAGAACGACGCCAAGTTATTTGAGCAGATTCTCAAAGCCGAGTACGAATTCGACTCCCCGTACTGGGACGACATCTCAGATTCAGGTAGGAGCACTTGATGGAAAATACAACAGCGGCTGACATGTCAGAGTGGATTAACGGCCGCTTGACCTTTTTTTTTTTTATATGCGTTCACAGCCAAAGACTTCATCTGCCACCTGATGGAGAAGGAGCCCATGAAGAGATATACGTGTGAACTGGCCCTTCAGCACCCTTGGTAATGGGGGCAAATGCACTTCTTGTGTGAAAGGAACATTGAAGTACAAAACTGTTTATAAGTCTGACAAGATTTACCAAATCCCTTTAATCCTGGACTCCAGTGGTGCAGACTGACCTGGCCAATAAAACCAAATCAAACCAAATGAACAATAAACTCCCAAATCAACCATACATCTTTGGAAAACAACAACATTTTAGCCCCTTTTTTTTTTCTTTTTTTTTTTACAGACTCCTGCAAAAATGCGCTATTTTAGCTTACTGCTAAAACCCTGTTGTACCTCCCACATGTTTGGAGGGAGATGAAAACAAGGTGGTGTAATGGGTGGTTCTTGCTTTCAGAGAAGCAGTCAGTCAAAAAGATGAAAGTGGAATATTTCATTTCTCTTACTGGCAAGATTTAGACACTTTTTTTCAAAATAATTGTGAAAACAGGAAGGAAGCGAGACTAGACCTGATCAAATAGACAAGATAAGACAAGGATATAGTTTATAGGTTTTGTTTTCCTTTCTGATCTGTTAGGCTTGGTTGTTCCGAAAGAGTTTAGAAACTGAACCTTAACACACAGTATATTAGTATATACTTGGTATAATAGCACTTTCCATTGTGGAACAGAGCACCAGTGGATGGACAGCAGCCATGTGAGGAGAACGAGGTGAGCAAATAACAAAACAGAGGAGGAGATGATTGGCTGGGCCAGGTTGAGAAAGGGGCGGGGCTAATGTTGAGGTTAATGAAGGCCAGGTGCGCACAACCGCAATCATTTCTTCTTTCATCTGCTAAAAATCTTAGCGGAATTTCCCCTTTCATGTGACAATCTTGAAAAACACAAACAGCTCATGACTGTCAGGTGTCATGAATGTTGGTGAAAAACAGTGGCGCTCATTTCAGACTTGACAGCCTGGTGCCTTTTTTTTTTTTTTTAAATCAAGCTTCACCAAGTTTTTACAGATATTGATTGTGAGCTGTCTAAAATCCTGATGCCTGATGACTGTGCAGGATCTCAGGAGACACGGCTCTGGACAAGAATATCCATGAATCTGTCAGCGCTCAGATCAAGAAGAACTTCGCCAAGAGTAAATGGAAGGTCAGTGTCTTGGCAGAATGAGAGCGAAAGCTGCTGAAAGAGCAGAAAAGGGAACTGGCAGCGGCTGGAGTTCATTTTGTATCCCTTTGCTGTTTTTTCCCCTCCTCCTCTCTCTCTCTCTCGCTCTCTCTCGCTCACGGGCTTTTTGTTTCTCCTCCTGTTTCTCTCCTCCTTGCCCTCGCAGCAAGCGTTCAACGCCACAGCGGTGGTTCGCCACATGCGGAAGCTGCAGCTGGGCACCAGTCTCGAGGGACCCAGTCAGATCACACCCACCAGCCCCTGCCGCGGACATCTGCTGCCGGAGGAGGAAGAGGAGGAGGAGGAGGAGGAGGAGGACGACGACTTGGGCAACGGGGAGGAGGAGAGCCGTAAGTTCCGGGCAAGCAGGCTGTAGCAGGCTCTCTGGCGGTAAAGCAGCGTGCAGTTTCACATGAATTAGGTTAGAGTCCGGTCCAAAAATGCGACGGTTCCCACCAGGAGAAAGAGAAGCGACTTGAAGTGTTTGCCGGTTCTTCTTCTTCTTTCGGTCCGACTGATCCATTTTTGGAAGGTTGAGACAAAGTCCTTCCATTCCCACAAGATGGGGAGTCCTGTCACAGCGCTTGGCCACCACGGCGGCATTAATCAAGCGTTGCGTGGTCACGCCACATTGCCGTCAACCTACAGCTTCGCCCTTGGAGCAGAGCGAACAAACACGGCGCTGTTGAGTTGGTTCCAGCGCCCCCGGAACTCCTCTCTCTCTCTCCCCGTGTTGTTAGAGAGGCGCCTCAATCCAGCCTGCTGTTTGTTTCTAACAGTGGGACTCTAAATCCCGCCACACGTTTTGTTCCGAAACGCTTTCCAATATATTACGGCTCTCCGTCGACATAACAACATCAGAAGCAGCAAAAGAAAAGAAGGCAGAGGGGAGGTTTTGAGGCAATTCCAGTTCTTGAATAAACACACAGTCTTGGAGAAGAGGCAGTTGGGCAAAGAGAACTCAGCTTGTTGCCCATTGACTTTTCTGCCTTATCTTGACTTTTCTTCTTGACTGTATCTCCTTTCTTCTTTCACTGAGCAACCACAGTTCTACAGTACAGCACAAGCAGACACAATGAGAGATTAGAACATGAATGCTTCAAATAAAAGAAGCAAAAGGTCCACCTAGACATCAATAATTGCACGTTTTTTATAATGAAGGTGTATTTGTTCTAAGCGGTTAACTCATTTAGGAAAAGTTGCTGTTTGATTTAGTTAACTTGGCTGGTTCAGGTTCTTTTTTCTTGTATCATCTTGAGGCCCGATATAATGAAAAATTCACATTACAAGTGTTTTGAACTCTGGCCAAAAATGAGAAAAGAAATTCTTTTCAAATCTTTTTTTTTTGCTTAATCCACTTTTCAGAGAATACGTGCTACAATCTTCTACAAATGTGGGATGTCAGAAAGGGCATCAGTAGAAGAATCAACAAAGCATCTGCTTTATCAGGACGCTAAAACTGAGTGTTTTTGATGGAGGTCCAGATCGTTTTCTGGATAAGCAGTCATACAGTCCGAATGAATGAATTTATTACTAGAACTAGTATATAAAAATAAATGTAACTATCTGCTCATTCAAAAGAAGGAAACAACAAATGATAAAGCAAATAACAAAAATAAAGAAAAATTGAAAAAAGAACAACATTGAACATAGTTTGAAAAAGGAGTAGGAAGAAGTAGAAAAGTTCTGTCATACAGTCATACATACTGTACCACTGGAGCTCAAGGCTAAAAAAAAAAATAAATAGTGGGAGTCTGGATCTCTCAAGAAAGTAGCAAATGCTTCAATTTGGTTTCACTTTTTTTTTTTTAATGAATCATGAACTGAACACTCAGAAAGGTCTTTTCTGGCTAATATTGCCACCTAGTGGACAGGATTACCGTGATTGCCTTTGCATGGATCTGTAGTGAGATAAAAATGCTGAAACGTCAGAATGCTCCCGTGCCTTCATCCTGCTGCGTGTCTCTCCGGCAACCTGCAGTGTCCCACTACGAGGACGGCCGACGTGGGAGCACCGAGGGCAGCGCCGACCGCGACAGCTTGCGAAGTTGCACTTACTGCTGCAGGCCGGCCAGTCGCGTCTGAGTCCCCAAAACTCCCTCGGATCGCCCCGGCAACCCCCGCTCGCCCAGTCTGGCCAGAAATGCAGAGTAGTGATCAGGCAGCATTATTAGCACATCCACAGTGAGCAGGTTGCAGGCGTGAGCTCTCGTACTATCAGTCTTTGTTCAGGCGAGCAAGAAGAAGTAGAGACGCGGTTCGTTAAAAGTCTCAGGACCGAGCGCACGGCACAGCGATTTTTTTTTTTCTCACTTGTTTCCCCTTCGCAGTCGCAACCGAGTCAAACCGCTGAAGCGCCTGAGGTCAGCCACCAGGGCGGCGACAGAGAGTCAGACAACGGTGTAGGAGCTTCTGTTCCTCTTTAACATCCGTACCGTTGCCAGATCCGGACTTACCGTGTCCGCGTGAGATGTAAACGTTGGCCTCAAGGAGGGAATCAAGCCCGTCTTAAGCTAGTTCTTCACGCCAAATGAGGCGCTGCCAGGCCTGGGAAGTTGAGCCCAGACTCCGCTTCAGAGGCGGCTACAGCAACCAGGAATCGCAATACGCTAAATTCAGGGTCAGCGTCCTCGGAGGGGCCGCTTTTTGTAGGCCACAGCTCAGCCCGTCCCACTTGGAAGAGTCCTTCAGATGGACCAGATTAAGGCGGCGCTCGTTTCTCCAAAAACCGAGAGCCTTGCGGCGCCAGATGGACCCTCGGTGGCCAGGCGGAATCCCTGAACGCCCGCCGATGCACAATTAATGACGGACGTCTTTCGAAAAGGCTTAGACTGCCTCGTTTCGCCACTTCCCCGCGTCCGCGATGGACACGTACTGCGGCCTCGGTGGGGCTGCAGAACCGCCCCCAATTGCGAACGCAGCGGCAGACGAACATCAAACGGCGCCTTTTAATTGGCAGCGCCGCATTTGGTGTGAAAGTAGCCCTGATCCAAAAAAAAGGGGGGGGGCCAGTAGCCCAAAAAAACCCCGCTCTTCCCCGTTCTTTTTCTTCTCATATTATCTATTGCATCTACCTCTAACCGCCGGCGCTCTCCGTCTCGCAGCGCCCTCGTTTCATCACAGACAGCTTTGTCAAAACTGGCCAGATGGGACGCGGAGGAAAATTTGGAACGCGTCCTGGACGGGGGAGGGGGTGTGGTTGGACCCATGCATGTCTTTATTGTCTCTGCCCGTCAGTGTGACGCCGTCCAGTCCGGTCACGGCGCCAAAGTGAGTTGCTGTTTTCAGAGGTCATGTCTCCAGGTACGACGACGACGATGATGATGATGATGATGATGATGATGATGGTGTTTGTTGCGTTCTCTCGCTTTATCACTGCGTCCTCTTCTAAGTGTGCGCTGCTTTTCCTTTGAATTCCCCCTTTTTTTTTCTTTTTTTTTTACCCCTCTTTGAACTGGGGGGAGTGCAGGGCCAGTCTGGACGCTGTTGACTCACTATATCCTTGCTCAGACTGGCGTCTTGTGAAGAGCGGTTCTCACCTGGAGTGTCTGCATGCTGCTGTCGGGGGTTGGGTTGGGGTTGGGGTTGGGGGGTGGGGGTGGGGGTGGGGCCATCGAAATGTATGAATATCAAATGGACTTTCTTTCTTTTATGGCTGTTCTGTTTGCCAGAGGCTCAAACTGAGATCCCCCCCACCTTCTTCTCGCCCCCCCGTTAAGTCTTTAACACATCAACCTGACCTTCCGCCGTCGTCTTCGGAGGGGTTCTCCGAAAAGGTGCGACGGCGCCGAAGGAAGACGGAAGGAAACCATTAGACTCAAAGCGCGCTCACCCCCCTCACCCCTCCGCACCACCGCCGCCGAGTCAGCGGCGGGATCTCAGTCTGGGCGCTCTGCCTGCTCTGTGCCGTGCACCTCTAGTGGAAGAAGTTTCGGTCTACTGTTTATTTGCATGACCTGGTTAACTATGTTTACATGAATGATGATCAATTAGTATAAAACACACATGATTATTATTATTATTACTCTGTTGTATTGACGGAAAAAAAAAAGATGATGTAATACTGTAATTTTGAGCTATATAATGTGAAGTGAGTACCACCAGAAGTAACGTCGTTGACAAAGTACAACACAGCACAGTGGACTTATCATTTGCGGTGATTGGTCAGATCTCTGCCGGAGTGACGCTTCTCCTCTGACCACCTTGAAGGAAAACTCTACAAGCTTTTTGTTTGTTTGTTCCCCTTTCCCCCAACAAAAAAAAAGAAGGAGTTGATTGTTCAGTGAAATCTCTCTTGAAGTCACAAATCCCTCCCTTAATACCCAGGCACAATCAAAAAAGAAAAAAAGAAAAGAAGAAAAGGAAAAGTCCATGTATCTTAATTTTACCTCCGGTGCGACCTGGACGAAGCCTGCAGCACCTTATTTGTGCT